>PVKE010014604.1:0-34683 GCA_004027555.1 Craseonycteris thonglongyai | reverse complement strand
CTGGTGCCCTCTCCCACCTCCCCTCCCTCTCTCCCTCCCCCCTCCTCCCCTTCCCTCAGGCAATCACCAAGTTATTGAGTGTGCCCATAGGTCTCTGTGTCTTTGTAACAAGAAACTTACTTTTAAATGGTAGATCTATACTATGTAAACGTTCTTAGGGAGAAACTCCTATTCCTCTGGAGAGGAAAGAATGTAATTCTGTTTGTGGTAAAATATTGGGCACAATAGATATGATACTTCTACATTACTTTAGAAAAGATGAAATTACTTTCCCTAAGATTAAATTCACTTACGCACTGAAAATTGCACCAAACATTAGGGCAATTGGTTCTCTAAGGGTCAATAAAGCCTGTTCACATTGCATCTTTAGCATAATGCAGTTTCTCAGCAGCAAGCTCCCAGTCCTACTAAAACACCAACCCAAATGTACCATTATCAGATTTACATTAAGACTTGAACCATTAGTGATTAATATGATTAATTAGAAAGAAAAGTTAGTACTATGCTGTTCTGAAAACCAAGGCCACTGAGGGCTTATAAAATTAAATGTAAACTTAAAAATGAATTAAGAGGCTTTCCTCAGGGAATTTGTTGGTAGGGCCAGACTCTCTGTTGTAGTGATTCAAGTCAGATCTAAAACATTCTACACTTACAAACCAAGACTTTAGTATGCTGGTCATCTAATACAGTTCTAGCGACACCATGATCAATTTCTTATACTAAATCTTTGTGTGTATGTCATACTGTTAATGCTTTGGCTCTACTACCTATTATATTAATCACATCAACCTTGTCTTTGGCAATTAAATGTTACTTGGTCCATATCACTCTGCCATTACCCCTATTGAATAATAGGGACATAAGTTCAATGGCGGAAGTTTCCTTGTCTTTCCTGGCCTGCGGAGAATGGTCACCACAGAGCTTTAAGGATGCTGGGACTCATGAATGTATGTTGCATAGCCTTGATGAAAGGAGTGTCCTCTGGACCTTCACAGGGGATATATTACTATTAATTGTGGGTAGATGAGCAAACTCACTCTAGCATTTCAATCTACTTAAGCCTTAAAAGTATTGTCTGAGGACACCTTGGGTTTGCTGAGAGCCTTTTATGGGTATCTGTCATCAAATCTTTTTTTAAGAAGACATTTACTTTTCCACTCTTCTTACATGAGTGTACAGTGGAGTTTTTAGAGCCTATGTGACATGTGATGATAATATCTGCGGATGGCTAATGGAATATATGCTCGTGTATACTTGTGTTTTAAATTGGGGAGTCTCAATTTCCAGGTGTGTAAAGGGATCTGAGATTAAAAAGTTAGAGAAACAATACCCTATGATATCTCAGTTATCCATAGTCAACCTCGGTTTGAAAATATTAAACGGAAAATTCCAGAAATAAGCAATTTATTAGTTTTAAATGGTGCACTGTTCTGAGTAGTATGATGAAATCTTGCATGATGTCTTGCTTGCTTCATCCCTCCCTGGACGTGAATCATCCCTACGTCAGCATCTCCATCCTATATATGCTCCCGGCCCATTAGTCACTGAGTAACCCTCTCAGTTCAGATCCACCGATGTAGTATTGCAGTGTTTGTGTATAGGCAACCCTTATTTTACTAAATAATAGCCCCAAAGCACAAGAGCAGTCATGTTGGTAATTCAGATATGCTGAAGACAAACCCCAAAGTGGTTCCTTTCAGTAAAAAGGTGAGTACAGTAAAATAAGATACTTTGAGAGAAACCATATTCACATAACTTTTATTACAGTATGTTGTTAAAATTGTTATATTTATTAGTTGTTAATCTCTCACTTTGCCTAATTTATGAATTAAACTTTGTCTTAAGTATGTATGTATGGGAGAGAACATAGTATATGCTGGGTTCAGTACTCTGTGGTTTCATGCATCTTAACCCATAAATTAAGAGGAAGACTACTGCATTTTAATTTTCATGTAGTTCAAAATATTTTAAAATTGCCCTTTAGACTTCTTCTTTGACCTATGGGTTATTTAGAAATGTGTTTACTTTGCATATATTTGAGGATTTTCCAGATACCTTTCCCTTATTGATTTCTAGTTCTATTATGGTTTGAGAATGTACTTTTATGATTTCTGTTCTTTTAAATTTGATAAGATTTGTTTTATGGCCTTGAATATAGTCTGTCTTAGTGCATGTTTCATATACACTTGGACATAATTGGGAATTGACCATATATTAGAATGTTTCAGAATAATACAAATGAAATAGTGTGTGAAATGGTAGATACATCACAGAAAAGCCCAGTTATTAACCTTGTGTCTATTCTCCCTTGCAATGTGACTTGGCAGCTTCTTGCATCACAGAGTGGGCTCTTATTTCATCACCCTTTGAATCTAGGATGGCCGAGTGAATTGCTTTGGCCAATGGAATTAATGGGAAAAATAGCCTAAAAGTCCCAAGTCTAAGCCTCTAGAAACCTTGGATTCTTTTGTCTCTTGAAACCCTGCAATCAGTATAAGAGCAAGCCTGGGTTATCCTAATGCAGGCTGACAAAGTAGGTGGAACAGAGCAGGGTCATCCCAGGTATTTTAAGTCAACCCAAGCCTGATGAGCTCAGCTGCCTGCCTGACCCACAGCTGATGGCAGGGGTCTGAGCAAGGAGGCTTGCTGAGACTAGAACTGCCTGCTGGCCGTGAACAGGCATAGGAGATACAATAAATGGCTGTTATTGTAAGATTCCATGTTTTCAGATAATTTATTATGCAGTTTCATTGTTATAATTGTTAATTGATACATGACACAAGCTTCAATTTAGTTACCCAGTGTATGCTTACATGGAAACATAGTGTCTACTAAAAAAAAGTTACGAAGACTTTCAGGTGATTAAAGTCAGGTTATCACAAATTATGTGGTGAATGGTTTTAGAGCTATAGAAGTTTGAGGTTAGTAATTTTATGATACTACAGAAAATATAAACCCGTACAATTTTTTAAAAATCTTAAAAGTTTTAGCTTAGGTTCTTTGCCGGACATGATGCTAATTATATTACCATTCAGCTATAAGCCCTTTCCATTCTGCTATAGATAGTGATAGTTATTTATATTTTTAATAAGCTTGATAGATGCTACTTTAACCTTAAAAAAACAGCCTGTATAAAAAAGAGGTTTTTTCAAGGTAGGGAAAAATATTTTTATAGGGTTTAGAATGTGAAGGGTCGAAAAGAAATTTAATATAGCTGTATTATGTAAGTATATATGTTATATTTATACTGTGGTCCTTTCCCAGAAACATTTGAAGAAGCTTCTAAAAATATATACAATATAACAGGATGAAAATTATTTAAAGGGAACATAAGTAGAATAATACAAATAGAAAACTATTCCTTTCATCTGTTTCTTCATTTCTTTTTGCTTTTTTTTTTTTTAATTTGTTTTCTTTTTTTGTTAAATTTATTAGGGTGACATTGGTTGATAACAATTACATAGTTTCCAGGTGTACAACTCCACATTATATTGTGTATGCATTATGTTATGTGCTCACCAAGCAGAATCAGCTCTTCTTCCATCACCATATGTTTGATGCCTCCTTCCAACTCCCTTATCTATTTCTTCATTTTAAATGGAATCTGAAATCTTTACTGATTTTACTGAGCCTTGTCAGGGACTTCATAAAAATGGTTGCTATTCATAAAGCAATCTTTGCATAATTGTCCCCATTTTACAGGCAAGGACATTGAGACAGCAAAGTTAAGCAGCTTGCCATACATAGGTTGAGATGTAGAGTTTGAGTCAAACCCAGATTTACTGACTTTTAAAGTTCATGCTCCAGCCCGTGGTGGTTTTCAGGTCAGCTGTGCAGGACCCTCTCAGGCCGCTGTCTAACCACAGCATATTTGTTTTTATGTGTTTACATAGTAGGGCTTTTACACAGATTTCTTGAATACAGCTTATATGTTTTTGAAACTTTATGATTTACAAAAGGACAGTTAGGGCACACAAATGGAAACGCATTCAGTTATTTAACTGTTAAACATATGTTGGTTTCCTGGATGTGAGGGCATAAACTTATAGAGAATTGAAAGCAAATTAAAAACAAAACAAAACTATCCCTTTCATTACCTAGCATGGTAGTACTTGCATTTAGTAGGCTCACTAAATGTCTGCTCTACTTAAATAGAATCAGAGACAATGAAAGATATCCTTTCATTGAGTAGGTACCATTGGTTCCAGAAAACTAGGAATTGGCACTATTTCAGGGCAAGGACCATCTGTTGTTGTTAATGTTCCTTAGGGCATTTAGAAGAAAGTGAGAACTTAATAAATGTAAAACAATTTTAATTGTCATTATATGATTATCGTCAATTGGCTAGGTTGGAAAATATTTTCCAAAATGTTTGTGTTCAATGTGAAATAAAATGAAGCATAAACTATTAATAGGAAAATGTTCCTATTAAGATATAAGAACTACAAGGAAATATAAAAAGGTGGGATGTTATAAACCCAATATCATTAAATTTCTCTTGCTATACAATTTAAAATATGCCTATTATAAAACATTAATATTACTACCTACCGTTCTACCTAACCTCTAATATATTTGTTCTTTAGTCCCCAAAAGTCCATGTTCTCACATCACAAAAACACATTTAGCTCAAATGAATTGACTTTCTCCTTCATAAAAGAACTCCATATGATTAATGAATTAGTCTATTAAAACTTGAATTGAAGAGGAACAATCAATGGAGCAAACATTTTTGATCCATTAGGTACAATATTAATTCTCAAGCCTCTTTGGTGAATCTATATTTTCAGGTGTTATTTGACAAGAAGAAAAGTTCTCAGTAAGGTTGTGGTACTTAATAAGCGTTGAAGTCCAAACAGCATTTGCTGTCAAACCTGTGTGTATTAATGTGAATTAATGAGGTCTTCTTCTCCAAAGAGGAAAACAGGTTGTTAGAGGTTAAACAATGATGAACAAAACACAGGCAATGTCAGTTAGATAGAAAGCCTTCAATTTAGAGGAGTGACCTTTAAAAGGAAATGCATAAATAATCTCAACATAATCACTTAGTATAATATTTTGGATATATAGTGTAGGTAGCAGTGAGTAAAGCATATTTGTTGATTGATTTGATTTTTTAAAGTTGTGCCCTTTGGGAAATCACCTCAGTACATAATTAAAGCAAAAAGACAGCGATGACAACGAAACATGAACTGAAATAACCATAGAATTAAATACTGGTTTGAAAATGTCACCCTTTTAATGACATACTATTGGAGAACGTTTTAACTTTCCTCCAGATTACACAGAACAACAAGAAAGTAGTAGTTGGTGTGGAAGGGTAAATACCTTAGGGTGATTAAACCAATATATTTTCATCTGTAGTAATTTCTAGTTCTAGAATTGTGTGGAGAATACTCAGATCACATGTTTTCTTCAACAAGATAGCAAAAATAACCCTCTACCATTGGGACTGAGTAGTTAGGTTTAGTACCCAAAGGAAAACAAGGAGGATGTCATGCACTAGAAGACTGCCAAAAGAAAGTGGAAAGCCTGTTTCTTCTGGCTTCAGAATATATGGGAAAGAGGTACTTTGACATGGGTGTCTTACTTCCTTTCTCCAGGCTGATACGTTTCTAAGCAAGGCAAAAATAGTGTAGCTTTGGTTCCATTCTTTTGGAATGTTGGCAGGAGGCTGCCACTTAGGGTGGCTCGGTGTAAACACTGGAGGCAATAGCGTGGCAATGGTTGATGAAAGGGGACAGAAAGGTGACTCCAAGGCAGCCTTCCTGGCTCCCGCAGAACTGCTGTATCTGGGAGGGATCTTGCTATGAACTTGTCCAAAGTGGTTTGCTGCGGTGGTAGGCTAGTCCAGACACCAAATAGGAGTTGCCTGCAGACTCCATGAGGACATCTTCAGAGCCAGCAAGGTCTGATTGGGGGTTGCATCAAGGAGGGTAAGATGGGGTGGGGGTGGAGTTTCTCTAGACCAGGAGAGAGCAAACACACTTATATTCTTTAGTCGTGTGATTTGGCACATCCAAGGATCCCACCAGCCATCCCATAGTGGGAAGTCCAAGATGTGGTATCTGGTAAGGGCCCATTTCCTGTCTTGTATATGTCCATCTGCTGTGTCCTCACGTGGAGAGGAGAAGAGAGGAAAGAAGAGAGACAACAGTTCTGTGTCTCTTTTTATTAGGGCACTAATCCGATTGTGAGAGCTGTACTCTTATGACTTATTTACCTCCCAAAGCTTCCACCTCCTAATACCATTACATTCAAGGTTAGGATTTCAACATACACGTTGGGAGTGTGTGCAAACATTTAGTCTATAACATGCCCATTGAAAGCCATTACCAGATCCTTTTAATGCATTTTCACCCTCCTTCAGGCCCTTACCATCTTTTTTGTAGCAAAACTTCTCAAATACCTTAAATTTCTCTGCCAGCTTATTAAAAAACCCCTTCAAGTGTGTTTTCGTCCCAAACATTGTACTGAAACTGCTCTTATGAAGGTACCCAATGACTTGCATGTTGCTAAAGGCAGTGGTTAATGCGCCAGCTTTACCTGATCTGGCCCATCAACAGCATTTGGCATAGTTGATCACCCCTTTCCTTCTCTTACCTCACGAGTGGCCCCCTCCTCAGTCTCTTGCTTTTCTTCCTTGTCTTTCCAACTTGTCAATGTTGGAGCTCCAAGACTTCAGTCCTTGAATATCTTTTCTCTATCTATACTCATTCCCTTTGTGATCACATCAAGTCTCATGATTTTTAATATCATTCCTATGCTGTTATCTCCCAGTTTTTAAATCCAGCAAAAACTGTCTTCTGAACACCTAACTCCTACAATAAATAACCTGTTCATTAATCGCACCAAGATATCTAATACACATCTCAAACTTAATATGTCCAAATGAAAACTTTTTCTCAGTGGATGATAACTCCATCCTGTGGTTGTTCAGGCCAGAGAGCCATGGAGTTATCCTTGACTCTTCTCTCTCACAATCTATATCAAACCAACTAGCAGATTCTAGCGTCCAGCTTTTCACTATCACTATCAACGCCACCTTTTTTCACTATTTCCATCTTTGTCTCTCTACAGTCTATTATGTAATCAGAGTGATGCTTTTGAGTGTGAGGCTATGTTTTTCCTTTAGATTAAAAGCTAAAATTACTGCCCTGGTCTGTAAGCTCCCACAGAGTCTTTCTGCCCCTTCTCCCCCACCTCTTTATCTCATCTTCTACCACTTTCTCCCTTGCTCACTCTGCTCAGCTACACTGGGCTCCTGTTTTTCAAACACTCTAGGCACATTCAGATTTCAGGGCTATGGCATTTGCTGTTTCTTTTGCCTGGAAAACTCTAATCTTAGTATCTGCATGACTCAAACTCTCTATTTGTTTTTATTTCTCAAATGTCAACATTCTCAATGGGGCCTTCCCTGATTACCCTATTTAAAATGGCAACCTCTAGCCCCCAATCTGGCATTCCCTATTCTTTTTCTGGTTGTGTTTTTCTTCATAGCCTTTATGACTTTCTAATATCCTATGTTATTTTTAACGGTTCTGTGCATATTTTAATACTGTGTGAATATGTCTTAGAAGTAGAGGTTAATTGTAATTTGCTAAAGACAGAGCATTCAATTCATAGCTAGACAAAGGCAGAGCTAAGTACATTAAAAAGGAATTCTGTTTGGGAAAGTATGAAGAACCAGAATTTTTTTTTTTGTGGGGGAGCAGTTAATAGAAGGGAATTTCCAGAGGATCTAAGAAATATCATTGGTTTATATAAATGTAGAACAAAAAGTGAGAGTCTTTCACTTTTTGCAGAAACCTATATTATTTTCACTCTTCCTAGGTAAATTAAATTTATAGTTACTGCAAATCTAAGTTTATTGTTCTTTTGTGGGAGTGAAAGAAGAGTCCCAAAGGAGCTCTTGGGTCCCATTTTACTTGTAATACTATATCTAGACCAAGGCATAGGACATAGTGAGAACTGCAGCTAAGATTTACCAAACCACAGTGGGTCTTGAAAGTGGTGTGGCTAAGAATCACTTGGAACAGACTGGGAGCATGGAGAAGCATATTAAAAATGCACATTTTCTGAAATCACCATAAGGTGTTATGAACTGGAAGGGTGAGGGGCCAGGTTGGTAATCTGTAATTTTAACATCCTGCTATGGTGATTCTGATGCAAGTAGTCCATCTACCTTATTTAGTGAAATAGTAGCCCATTGATTATATTTTTTTAAAGATTTATTGTTTTTGACAGAGAGAGAGACAGAGAGACAGAGAGAAGGGGATGGGCCCAGAGCAGTCTCATAGTTGCCCCCCGTCATTAGTTTTTTTATATAGTTTCATTCTACAGGTGGGGGTGGGGCTGCACAGGGCAGGAACTGGCCTGGGGTCTTACTCTGGTAAGAACCGAACTGGGGGCACTCCCCAGTTTGACAAATGGGTCCACATGGGCCAAGGCTAGGATTTGATCCTTGGACCCTGGGGCTGCAAACAGCGCTTAACATGCTGAGCCATCCTGGCAACTCCCACTGATTATTATTGTAGAACTGAATTACATAAGTAGTTAGAAGAAGTTTGAAAGAAATTTCTAGAGAATTTTATGTTTGGTAGGACTTTAAAAGATTTAGGGATACAGATGACATTCTTATTCTTTCTGTTGATGATTATTTTGGTATGAGAAAATGAGGAAGTTGAATAGCTGGAGACATGCATGATGTCAGAAATCTGGATTTTATTTCTTTGCATCACTGTTTATAGTCAGAATGATGGAGTCCTAGCAAGGGAGTATGTTTATTTTGCAAACACCAAAAGAATGTGTTTGACTGAAAACTAGTACCTGATCAAAGTCAGTGTTTGAGATGGGGAGAGAAACTTCCTGAGAAGGCTATAAAACTGAACATTATGTAGTTAAACATATTAGGCCTTTCTTTTGTTCGAATTATTTACAAGTATGCAATACCTCTTGTAAGTAAAATATTTCAAAAAATACATAGATAACTAAGAGAATGGGCACAGGCTACATTTCTAGTCAAGTGGATCATTTACAAACACATGGAAGTTGTCTGATTTGATTTGCATACCAAGTAGGAGAAGCTCCATCTTGAACCTAGAAATTTATTTCAACTGCCAGTTCTCAAATTCCTCAGCTTAAAATCTCCAATATGCCAATGTGCCATATTTTGGGGTAGAATGTCCTGAGCCCTGTCAGAGACGTTTTCAGATCCGAAAGCTTCTTAGCCTAGGAAAGCACACTTCTTATGCCAGCTAACTAGCTGATTGACCTTAACAAGTCACTCAGTCTCTCTGGACCTCTGTTTGGTCATTTATGAAATCACAGAAGTGAATTACAAAAGCTATACAACAAATCTATTTTTAAAACAAATCTACCTTAAAAACAAATCTAGGGGAAGCCGGGATGGCTCAGTGGGTTAAGCACTCACTTTGCAGCCCTGGGGACTGAGGATTGAGACCGTGGCCCATTTCCTGCCCTGTGCAGCCCCATGCCCACCTGTGGAATGAAACTATGTGGAAAAACCAATGATGTGCAACTATGGAGACTGCTCTGGGCCCTCCCCCTTCTCGATCTCTCTCTGTGTCAAAAACAATAAAAATAAATCTTTAAAAACAAACAAACAAACAAATCTAGGCCTTTTGAGCCACCTCTTTTTGCTTGAGGTCTGCTTCCATCTCTTGGAAGTGTACTTTTGCTGTTTTCTCTATCAATAAACTATTCTTTCACTTCTATAACAAACAAACAAACAGATAAAATGAAATAAAATAAAAACAACTCTCTACCTTAAAAACAAATCTATGAAATTGAAGTATGCATCTTTAAAATTAATTTTCAGCCTAGATACATAGTACATTTCTGTTTTCTTGACAATCAACTTAAAAAAAAACAATGTTTATTACAATGAGAATATTGGATATTAAAATTTCAATTGTATTTTTTAAAGAGAATCTATATATCTTACAAAGATAATATCATTTATTTTTTGACTCAGGTTCTTAGCTTGTTGATTTTTAATTTTTTGTCATGCTTTTAAACACTACACAATTCTACAGATACCCTTTGTATCCCAATAAAACTAAACTGAATGCATGTCACTTTGTATGTAGGAATGCATCAAGCAAGTAAATAGTATATAGCCACATATTTCAGTAGAATTAACTGAGCTGAAATTATCCCTCATGCTGGCACTGTAATAGGCTATTGATCTCAGATTGCATTTTCTGTTTCTTTATAATTGAATTTTGTTCTTAAATGAAAGAGCATGTTCATTTTCAGTTTGCGTTTAGTGAAATATAAGCTGCATCTGAGATCAGTTTTATCATGTGCTCAATGGAGGACTACATCTTTCATAGAATTAAGCATGGAATACTGTAACTATTAAAAAAACAAGTATACCATCTTCTTAGAAGAGATTTTTGCCTCCAAAATGCTATGTTTTACATGTTGTTTTAAAAATTCTGCATGATTATATCCACAGATCAGAATATATGCAAAACTGCAGAACTTCCCCCTGTGAAAACTAATGCAAGATATTCTGCAAATACATAAATTAACCTATTTATAGGATTTAAAAGAAATTAGGACTAAAGAAAATAGGAGAGGGGATGCCAGGATACCTCAACAGGTTGAGCACTTACCTTGTAACCAAGAAATCTAGGGATCAAATCCCGGTCCCAGCCCATGCAAACTCATGTACTGAACTGTTGTACGACTGGTAACTGCTTAGATGGTGGCAAAGGTTCTGGCCTCCCATGTGGGAGGCTTCCAGTTTGGTTCCTGCCCCGTGTGGCCCCACATCCACCTGTGTAGAATGAAACTGTCACAACCAGTGATGTACAACTATGGAGACTGCTCTAAGCCCTTCTTTCTCTCAGTCTCTCTCGCTCGCTGTCTCTCCCGCTCGCTGTCTCTCCCCGCACCCCTCTCTCTCACACACACCTTCAATATCACTTTTTCCTCAAACAATAAAATAAATCTTTTAAAAAATAGAATAGGACAGAGAGTTTAATAACAAAGGAAGTAATCTTTAATTAGAAAACTAGAGGTGATTTTTCATCTTAGGCTAGACCTTCCTCTGATGTCTTTCTTTCCTTCTTTCTTTCTTTCTTTCTTTTTTTTTTAACAGCAATGAGATGGAAATTTTAGGAAGCTAAGAAAAGACTTTTGTATGCCCTTTATTTACTATAAAATGCAATGCTCCCAGTAATATTCAGATACGAATCACACTGCTTTTAGCCCTCTGCCTGAAGGTGAGAGTCTTTACTTATTATTCTGGTTGCTCAGGCCAAGCAATTTGTGGTCAATTCTTGGCTTCTCATTTTCTTATGCTGCCCTCATCTTGTTCACCCCTCAGTAAATCCTGCTAGCTGTTTTTTCAAAATATAGCATGGATCTATCCAGTTCTTAATATCTCCACTGCTACCACTTGGTTTCACCCTGCTATCATCTTTCACTGCAGAAGCCTCCAGCTAGTTTTCTGCTTCTACCGTTGCCTTCTGTGATGGTTTTATAGATTCACAAACTCTGACTCTTTAAAAGATAGAGTCTAATTCCCTTCTCCTTGAGTGGGGGCTGCTCTTGGAGATCTCCTTCTAGAGAATGAGGCATAAGGGACAGTGTGTATCTTCTGAGGACTGTGTCAAAGAAGACATTGCAACTTTAGCCTCTTTCTCTTGGGTCACTTGTTCTGAGGAAACCAGCTGCCATGATTTTAGGACACGCAAGTAACCCTATGGAGAAACTCCATGGCAAGGAACTGAAAAACCTGTTGCCAACGAGGAACTGAGACCTCTTGCCAGCAATATGGGGGTCAGCCATCTTGGAAATGAATCCTCTGGCTTATGGAGCCTTGTGATGGCTATAGCTCCAGCTGACATTTCAGCTGGAACTTTGGGAGAGACCCTTGTTATTTAGCAAGCTATGTCGCATGAAAACAAACAAACAAACAAAAACCAACCAAACAAACAAAAACACCTTTGCAATGGATAAAAATTTGAATTAAAAAAAAATGCAGGTCGGGGCTGTAGCTAAAGTGAGTCTCTTGCTTTTGCCATTTCATCTCCTTTCATTTACTTTGCAAGCCTCAGCAATTAGCTTCTGATCCACCAATTTCTCCCTTTCTTTTTCCTTGCTTCCTTTGAACATATGAACCTCCTCAGTACCTCTATACTTCCTTCCTTTTCACCTTCCTGCACGGCAGGCTCCTTTAGATTCTACCACTGTGTCCTCCATCCTTTCTCAGTGGAACTTTTCAAAAGAGAAGCATGTAGTTTCAGTTGGTACTTCTTCGCCTCCTCAGCCTACTGCAAATTGACTTAATTTTATCAATCTATTGAAATGGCTCATGCCAAGGAGACTTTATAAAAGCCACATAGAATTAGTTTTTAGTTTCTTTCTACTTTCTACATAAATCTCTTTAACTTTATGTTAAAATTAAATCATGTAACAGGGCATGATTATTTGCTGAGTAGCTCATTTTGTATTAGCCAAAGAGAAAATGGAACCTGTCAATCAAACTTCATGGGATAGAAAATAATATATTTTTTTTAGCAGTACACAGAAACTTGTAAAATAAAATATTTTTTGTCACTTCAAATATGATCAATGGTGGCAACTTTTCAAGGTATGTAAGGCGTTTCTGCCCTTTTTCATTTTGGTAGGGAGTTTGATTGCAGGCAGCTTACCATTTATTTTTTTCCCTTTTTGCTTACTATCTCAATCCTTGAGCCCAAGTATTATGAAGCCGCTTTCAACTGAGACCTCCCTATATTCATGTATTAATATTGCAAAGATTTTTCACAGCCATTTCCTCATTTAATCCTCAAACAACTTCTTGAAGGGTATTTAATTCCACGTCCTCCCCATCCCCCATGTACTGATGAAGAAACTGAAACACAGAGGAAAATAGAAAATTGCCACCTTCACATTGCCACAGGTTGTGAATATATGTTTGCTGAAATCTAGGTGTTCTGACTCCAAATTTAGAGCTGTTTCTACTGTGCCCCAGCCACTTGGATGCAGTATAAGTACACAAGTTAACGTTATGGATATAGTGACACTTCAAAGTACATTTATTTCTTAAATTGACAGTCTCATTTAAACATTGTAAGACTATACATATTCCATAGTCTTAAGCTACTATGATGCCTCAAAAAATTATATATTGAATGAGTATAGATATTAAGTGAGTTTAGGTTTTCAGGGAGCCACCATGTATTTTAGTAGATATTCTTTTAGACCACTCAACTCTGACCAGACATGATTATATTGCTTTAACATAGGGAAAGGTATTTAATACTCTTTGGCAATGAGAAGAGGGTAAGGAGTTTGGATAGAAATGGTGAGAAAAGTATTTGGATATGATTGTTATGTTAAATATAGCCACCAGGCTGTTGATTTAAGTTTCAGTCTGTTCGGAAATATTAATAACAAAATTTCATAAACATCCCTGTATCATTAATCAGTGTTTATAAATATACAAATTACTAATCTATCTGTAAGGTTGATATATATATGCTAAACTAAAATCTAGACTCTCTAGAGACCTTTTAAAATAAACATAATTGATATGTGAAGACTTGGATGTAAAATATCTGGCTTTGCTTTTACCAGTTCAAATTTGTATTAATAAAAATCCTTTTCAAAGGCAGCCTCCTTGAAAACATGCACAGACTACTGGAAATAGTCAAGACCATAAGGTTAAGAAGAGTAGTTTGGTTGACTCAGAAAGAAAAGGAATTCAGTGAATTTGATTCTAGAAGGGAACTAGCATAAGCATATAGGATGAATAACCACTTATTGGAATAAATATAATTTTTTAGTTCTGGGCATATTTAAATTGGGGAAAGAGTGAGTTGGTTTTTTTTCCAGAGCATGATCAAAAGCCTCGAGCTGAAAGGATAGTACATGTGAGAGACAAGGAGGCCACCTGCCTCGCTGGTGTAGATCAACAGGTATAGTAAGGCCGGATTGTAGAGGCTGCTGTACTGTAGGTGTTGGAGTGCATGTTGAATGTAACAAAGAGCTGTTGGCGTTTCCTTTTTTCTCCCAGTTTTATTTAGAAATAATTGACATACAACACTGTAGAAGTTTCAGATATACAGCATAATGATATATGATGACATTGATATGTTGATATCTGTATTGATACATTGATATATGTATATATTACAAAATGATTACCAAAATAAGCTTAGTTAAAATTTTTTTCTTGGGGAAGCCGGATGGCTCAGTGGGTTAAGAGCTCACTTTGCAGCCCCGAGGACCAAGGATCGAGTCCCTGCCCCAACCCATACGGACCCATGTGCTGAACTGGGACGTACCGCCCAGTTTGGTTCTCACTGTGGGGAGACCCTGGCCCAGTTCCTGCTCTGTGCAGCCCCTCACCCACCTGTGGAATGAAAGTATGTGGAAAAACCGATGATATGAAACTATGGAGACTGTTCTGGGCCCTCCCCCATCTCTTTGTCTCTGTTTCTGTCTCTGTATCTCTCTCTCTGTCAAAAACAATAAAAATAATCTTAAAAAAAAATAAAAATAAATTTTTTTTTCTTGTGCGGAGAACTTTTAAGACCTAGTTTTTTAGCCAGCTTTCAAATAAATAATACCGTATTGTTAACTATAATCATCATGCTGTATATTACATCTGTTTGCTCTGATCCTGGGTTTTGGAATTTAGAAGAAAGTAACCAATTACTGTAAAAATGACTATTTTGCAGAATTTTGGATTTTATAAATCAGTAAAGTTCCTTGAGAACTAACCTATGGTTGTCAAATTATTTTGCTAAGGAACTATGTTAAGGAAAAAACAAAAAGTAAAAAGTAAAAAGTAAATTACTACATACTATCACTACTGTTTCATAAAGGAATTGAATATTAACATCAAATTAGTAGAGAAGTAAAGGACAGAACATTAGTGAGTAAAGTTGGTTGTTATTAAGGCTTACTGCCTTGTACTTGTTTTCTCTTGTGCCAGTAAAATGTTGTCACATAGCTGCATGTTTCTTCACATTGATGTCCTTCACATTACGTAGATCTACTGAGTTATGAGAATACCACAATTATTCAGTCATAAGATGATGCGACTCTGGGAAAGGGAAGAAAGAGCAAATGAAGGAAGGAAGATGATGATGGAAGAATGACCACACTTGGCACCAGATAGAAGATAAAGGGAGACTGAGAGATACTTATGAGTATAAAAATTGAATTTGTGACCTTATCCAGTTTTTAATACTTAGTATTGCATATAACATTGGCCTAATTTCCTCTCATACATCCTTTGGGACGTCATATCAACTGATTGATCTTTTCCTACCTTTTATTAGGACCAGAAACTAGAAATGCAATTTTCTAAATGTCTGAAGAACATGTTTTTATTAGTGAATGATTAGTTAAAATATTTGTCCATCTAAAGCCAAACTGGTCTTGAGCAAGATTTTCAAGGAGGCAAGAAAGTTGGTTTTAGAGGTTAGGAAGTTCACTTTAATGAAATGCCATCATAGAATCATAGCAAACTTTAATGTTTTTCTAAACAATTACCAGGATTCTTCGAATTTATTACTGATGCTTCATTTTTGATTCTTGAGAATGGCTATTTAGCAATTGCCAGGTTTTACTGTTGTAGAGTTTCTGATTCTTTCCTGTTTGTTTTTCAATGGAATGATTTCATGATATAAGTAGAAGTATGAGTTGTTATATTTGTAAAAAAAAAAGTGAAGATGCTTTGTGACTTTGGAAATTATTTTTCAAAATTATTCACAAGAGGGTACCTTTAGGAAAGAAGGTGAATTCTTTTCTTGCAAGCAGAAAAGAATAGTTAATGACAAATGTGTTCTTTGGTATATGTTAATCTGTAACATTAATTAAAAATGTTCTTAATCTGTGTTTCTGGACTTTTTTTAAATGTTAAGCTCCAGAAAGACTAACCGATTCACTACACTGCTACGAAATGGCTAATATTGTCTTTGCTGCAGGGTATTTAAAATGAAATTTTGAAAAATATTGAAAAAAAGTTACCAGTTCACTTACTGTACAATAGCTTGGAATGTTAATATCTAAAAGAAGAAAAATTCATTAAATGGATATGGAGTTACTTGCTGGGATTTACAACATAACAATAAAAGGTTTTTGGCTTTGATCATAAAGAAAATGAGTCATTTAATTTTATCCTTAGCGCTGGTACATTGTTTTATCACCCAGTAAGAAGTCTGCATTCATTTAAATAACTTAAACAATCATTAAAAGAAAATTGCAAGAAATAAATGGCATTTATATAAAAAAGGAGACAGGGTTCAAACTGCTTTAAAATTTCCATAAGAGCAAATTTGAGTTCAGAACAGGATTTAGTAACAAGGAGATTTCAATCCCTTCATCCCTTTGTGATGAGTATATTCATCATTTAACCATTTTACAAGCAAAGGAATGAAACTGTTAATGTTGGTTCCTAACAGCACTCGTGACTGAAAATTTTATTATATATACTTAAGACCCCAGATAACTATTTGATTTACAATTTAGGTATTGAATTGTAATGAAATCTTTTCTACTCTATTTGTAATCACTGGGATAATGGTGCCAATCATTCTTCAAATAAAAATACTTCCTTTTTTGACTTTTCCCAAAGGCATTTTAAAGTATAAATGTGCCTTCTTTTGTCTGATGTTTTCAGACATTTACTCATCATATCAAAGGTCATTATTTTCTAAGTTGATCCTAGACTTGCAAAGGAGCTCTATCTAGAAATTTGAATATATTATTAACTTAGGAAATAAATTTCAAACTTCTCATACTCTTTAACCTAGAATTAGTGTGAGTAAATATCTTATTAAACTCAATAGGGAGCCATAAAAATGAATACATAAGATTTTAAAAATAGGTACCTGATATAAAATAACTAATAACAGATAAGAGCTAATAAAATGGGGCAGCTAAATCATATGAGTCAACAAAATTTATATTGAAAAGACCTTATAAATATTAACTTTAATTTTCCAAGATTGCCATATGGAATTGCTATTATTTGAAGTCAAAATAAACGTGGAAGATATCTGATATTTTACTTTTAATTTATTGAACCAGTTTTCATGTGTTCTCAACCAGCTACAGGGTTTTTGAGACATTCTTCTAAGTGCTCATATTTATTAGTCATTTAATCCATTTAATCCTTGCAGCATCACCATGATCTGGAAAGCCTAGTTTATGCTCATTTCATAGATCAGGAAAGTATAGCATAGAGCTCCAAATGGACAGATACTGCTCAGCAGTGTGTGGTCTGGGTCTGAGTCATGTCACCTATTGAGAGTTATATTTCATGATTCCTTTGCATCTTCTGTAATCCTTCTGTCACCCAGTATTATAATTTTGTGTCTTTGGATTGTCCTTTCTTCTCCTTTTCTGGGTTCTCTTCACTTGTGCTTACATGGACATCAGTTTGAAACTTAAGTTAATTTGTGATGAAATTTTAGCTCTATCCTTTTAAGCCTATTAATTTAGTTCTGGGTTTCAAAAAATAGCTCATTCATGACAGCTATTATTTATATATTGTTGCAGGAACCACTACTTGCACTTGTTTGTTAGCACTTACAAAGGCTCTTTATAATCTCTTGAATGGCCTGCCTGCATCCAAGTCTTGTTTCCTCGGTTTTTCTTTGTTATACAGCAGTCAGAACTACTATTTTAGAATGTAAATTGGAACATGTACTGCCTTTCCAAAATCCTTTCAAACTTCCACTGCTCTTAGAATAAAATCCGGACTCCTACTCAGCACTACAGGACCCTGAATAAACTTGTTCCTACCCACCTATTTGGTCTCTTGTAACCTCTGTCTTCTTTTTCCCTCAAATACACCTTTGCTCAGTCAGACCTCTTTACTATAGTGCTTAATTCCTTTTGCATATGTGTGTCTCACCTCCCCAAAGCAAAGAGGCGTTTCTTGGCTAAAGTATGCCCCACTGCTATTCTCTCTTGTGGCACTCAGTTCTTTTCCTTCAGAGTTCTCATTTCATTTTATGACTCTGTGTTTAGTCATTTCTTTACTTTTTAAATGTATTTCTTATGTACCAAGCTCACTCAGGGCAGGGACTGTCTAGTTTGTTTGCCAATATAGGATCCATATCCAGCACGGTCTCAGGTACATAGTGGATTCTGAATAATTATTTGCAGAATATGATTATAGTCAATCTGTTTCAATGATGGCAGCAGAAACATGAGCCTCATAAGAAGTTGTGGAGTGCACATTTGATTTGAGTTAGAGATAGGGAATGCAAAATCTCAAAAATGGTGGAAGTAAGAATATGTCTTTCAGAAGGCTGAACTTGACATTTCTGCCCCATTATGTTTCTGTACGAATTCTTTTAAACAAGATAGAAATTGAAAAGAAAAATTATTACAGAAAACAAATGACTTCTGCTTATGCAAAAACCAATAGTGATCGCAAATAATGGCATAAGCCTTTGGCATAAGGATTGTTTTGAGCTGAAGGCATCCAAGAAGCAGCAAATGCAGGAAGAGGTCTCCAGCCTCCCCCTTTCTGTCTAAAAGGAAGACATAAATCTCCTTTTGTGAGGCTCTTCCCCCTCCCCTCTCCTGTACCAGGAAGAGGAAAACAACCATTATCACTGGAGACCGAAATCACAGAGATGGATCTGCACAAACAGCCCTGACTGAAATTAAACTTTACCTGCCATTAGTTTCCCCCAAATATTTACCTTTGCACAATTCACCGTGCAAGAAGCCCAAATCCCCTTTCTTTGTCTTTTCAATTCTTTATAAATTTATTGTCCTTTGTTAAAATGATATATAAACCTCCACATCTAACTTCCTCTGTGGGTCCTCATTTCTTTTCTAAGAAGACTTCTAAATAATTAAGATATTCACATCAAATAACATTTCCTATTCTTAATGTCTTTTGTCACTTTAACTCATAGGTCACAGCTACTGAACTGAAGAGGGTAGAAGAAAAGTTTCTTTTCCTCTCCTACAACACTCAGTCTTAGATGAGCTGCAGCTGCCTGAAAAATCGGAATTATGGCTCTTGTTTTCTTGATAAGGAGATGGGGGCTTGCCAGCACTGACCTTTTTGCCTGACAGGGGTAAATTTGAGGCATTTGTTCTCTGCGTTACATTTCCTTCCTATAATACATGGGCTCATTTGCCAGGACCTCCCAGGCTTTCACTTTTTGCTTCTTTCCTTTGTGTAATGGGAACATGTAGCTATTTAAATTTAGTTTAATAGAAATTGTCCAGTGGCTATGCTATTGGATAATGCAGATATTGAACACATCCATTACTGTAGGAAGTTCTATTGGATAGCACTGTCTGAAGTTGTTCCTGAAAGACTTGATTTGTAAGAGACATAACAGCACAGCCTTAATTTCAGCTTTAAGTTCAGGTGGCTATAGTGCTTTTTTGCCGGTAAATATCTAAATAAAATTTAGTCACATGGACTCAGCTAAATGGAACAATATTTTATTTTTTAATTTTTGGCTTAAAATAGCAGACCTTTATTTTCTCATAATTCTGGAGGTTAGAAGTCAAAATGAAGGTGTCAGCAGGGTGTCATGCTTCCTCTGAAGGTTCCAGGGAAGAATCTTTTGCCTTTTCCTAGCTACAAGTGGTTTTTGCAAAACCTTGGTGTTCCTTGGCTGCATCACTCCAATCTCCCCCTCTGTCCTTCCATGGCCTTCTTCTGTGTGTGTCTATGTGCATGTCCTCTTCTTTTCTTATTTTTGTCTCTATATATTTTATTTTTCAATTATAGTTGGCAGACAATATTATTTTAGTTTCATTTCAGGTGCACAACATAGTGATCAGGCATTTATGTAACTTATGAAGTGATCACCCCAATAAGTCTAGTACCCATCTGACACAATACAGGTATTACAATAGTATTAACTATATTTCCTTAGTTGTACTTTTCATCCCCATCACTATTTTGTAACTATCAATTTGTACTTAATTTCTTCCCCCCTTTTACCCATCCCCTCAAGCCTCCTCTCTCTGACAACCATTCAAATGTACTCTGTTATCTATGAGTTTGTTTTTATTTTGTTTGTGCATATATTTTGTTATTTAGATTTCACATATAAGTGAAATGATATGGTATTTGTCTTTGTCTGACTTATTACACTTAGCATAATACTTTCTAGGTCCATCAATATTGTTGCAGATGGCAAGATTTCATTCTTTTTTTATTATTTTTTATAAATATACCACATCTTTTTTATTCTTTCATCTATTGATGGACATTTGAATTACTTTCATATCTTGGCTATTGCAAATAATATTGCAACGAACATATGGATGCACGTCTCTTCAAAGTAATGTTTTTGGGTTTCTTTGGATAAATATCCAGAAGTGGGATTACTAGGACAAGCTAAGCTGTGAATTGAGGCTAGCTGCGGCTAGTCCCAGGCTTAGGGCTGCTTAGCAAGAGGTACAGGGTTCACTAAGGCCAAATTCTGCTTGTTTGGGGTTTGCAAACCTTTGAGAGATTTTAGGAAATTCTGCAGCCTGAGCCAACACAGGTTGTTTGTATGGAAATGCCACTGAAAGATGGCTGGGCCAGCATGTGGCTGGGCAGGGTCCCAGGGAATCACCAGGGTGGGACAGGTGGTGTTAACTAGGTTGATGGAGACTTAGACATGGCAGCTACCTGTGTCTGAAAAGGGGAGAGGGATCAACAAAGGGACAATGGCTTGTGTTAGTACTTCTGTTTGGGAGAAACCTGACCCTCCAGTTCTTTCCCTGAAGCCAGACAATTCAGTCCCTCCACTTATGTCCCTGTCACCTTTTGAGTTGCTGCCCCAGTGCTGGTCACAAGAGTCAGTCCATCAGTAAGTATGTCTTTGGATGGGCCCTTTAAAAGGAGTGCCTGGGACTTCAGCAGCCCCCTGTCTCACTCAGACACAATCTTTTTTTGGTTTTCACAGCCACAGTTTATGGAGATTCCTCTCCTTGGCTCTGGAACCCTGAACTGGGGGGGCCTGGGTGTGGGGCTGGGACTTCTTGTTTCTGAGAGTGAACCTTCACAGCTGAGATATTTCTTCCCATTTTTAACCACCACATGAGGATGTGGAACCAGTTTGCTCCACATCTTCATGCCTCCTAGCAGTCTTGACATAGCTTCTTCTATATATCCTTAGTTATAGGACTTCTGTTCAACTAGACTTCAGGTGATTCACAATGATAATTGTTCTGTAGTTTAGTTGTAATTTTGATGTGGCTGTGGGAGGAGGTGAATATAGTGTTTACCTATGCTGCCATCTTGACTTGGAGTTTCTGTAATATTTCATATTTAATTGTCATATACAGTAGTCTCTTGGTTAACTGACACCCATGGGAATTGGTAGATGCCAGATAAATATAAGTAGACTCTCTGTTAACAGGAACTCAAGCAACTGGCAAAATTTTTGGAGGTTATTTGAGCATGCCAGTTGCTTAAATTCTGGTTAATGGAGAGTCTACTGTACTTTTTATAGGTAATGGTAAAATATTAACTATCTGTATAAAACACTAAGGCTCAGGAGTTGTTTGGCCTTTAGATAAAGAGGGAGGAGATGACATTAAGGTAGTATTCAGAGGAAAGAGAAATTAGCTGTAAATCTGTCATGCCATGATTGAGTAGGCTGATCTTGGTTGGCTGGGCAGGTAGGTGTCCATTTCCTCCCATGACATTCCTGACCTCTTGAGTAAAAAAGGTCCTTAGATGAACAGAACAATCATTTTGGCAAAGTTCTAAAAGTATTAAGGGTTTTTCAGTATTAAGTTTGATTGAGGAATCTTGTGGTGGATAGTGCTAGTTACATGTCCTTGTTCTAAGGAGTGAGGGCTAAATGGTAGCAAAATTACATGCCTCTTGTTATGTAGAACTTTCCTGAAAGAAAACCAGTTAAATTTAAAGAGTTTAAACCTGTTGCATTTTCTTCAGTAAATTCTCATGAAAAGAAGTAGACAGTTGCATAATCCTAAGGGCTATTAATTACATGATCATTCCAACTTACTTTAAGTAAGCATTTAAAAAATTCTTATTAAATAGACAATCTGTTTTTCATTTGTAACTCTATTCAGATTTACCCCCATAATTAATATTTAGGAAACATCTTTTTACCATGATGACTCTTGAAAAGTGATACCACACATTAACCAACCATGTTGATCAATGATTCTTCTTCCCCGCCCCCCCAAAACAACTTGTTCATCAAAAGATACCCTAAGTAAATACATTGTAAAAGATGATACTTCAACACTGTGGTTTCAGGCAAAGACACACTCAACAATTTACTTGACATAATTTCTAGCCAGAGTTTATCATATAGAGCGCATTTCAATTGCCTACCATGTATGGATGAATCCAAAACATCTTGCTTTGTGTGTGTCTTTACCCTAATTTCACTGGAAAGGGCTTTATAGATGAGATTGATAAAAGACAAATTAACAACAAAAAAACATAGAAGTTTATTTCATATGAGTTTTATATGACATGGGAAACTTCACAAGAAAATGAAGACCTGAAGAAATGTTTAAATCTCAGTGTTTTATATTAGGTTTGATGAAAATGAGAAGTTGTGCAAAAATGTGATTGGACAAAGGGTATGACCGAAGGCTTTTAAACTGGTGGAAACTTAGCAAGGCCTGTTCATTTGGATTCCTCTCCATGCTCTTCCATCTTTGGGGATAAGAATGATCCTTTCCTTTTGGTATAGGGGGGGCACTTCTCAAATGAGGGTTTCATGACCTGCTTCAGGGGAGAAAGAAGGTCAGAGAATCTTTCCTGTACATGCTGTTTCTCAAATTCCTTAAGATTAAATCATTCAACATGCCAAGGCATCATGTTTTACAGTAGTGTGTTCAGAACTCCATCAAGCACACACTCTAAGGACAAAGATGAAGATGTAGTATATTTTATGAATCTTTAGCATGTTGTGTTCTCTCATACTTAGCCTATAGTATGCCCAAAATGTGTTTTTATGTAATATAATTTTATTTTTAAGTGAATTTTAAGTGCAAAATAATCATGTGTCCAAATGTATAAAATAGTTGCAAATGTTTCAGAAATAAGAAAAAGAGGACAACTAACAATGACACTATGTACTATGTACATACTGTATTTGTTTACTTTCAAATTGCTGTTTATTACTATTATGGACACATTTTTATTCAACTGAGATATTTTTCTAGCTGTGAAAATTGAGCATCTTGTTCTGTGATGAAACACATCACAATTTTCCCATTAAATTTAATGGCAATACTTTATTTTTTTAAATTTAAGAGCCTTTTGCTTAACAGCAGGGTTTTTAAGTACTAATGGAAATCAGCAAGTAAGGGATAGGAGTACTTGAAAAATAACACTTTGATTGGGACACATGGTGACTATTAAACCCTAAAGAAGACCCTGCAGTTTGAGAAACCATCACTGTAAATGGGAAGTCTTAACAATTGTTATTATTTCTAACATTCATTTAGATTGAATTATTTTGCCACAAAGCTCTCAAATTTTTTATTCTACTTTCTGTCTGTCACTTTTCCTGGGCACGAACAAGAGAAACAACTTAGCAGCATCACCCACTTTTGCTAATTTAAGATTATTTTCACTCCAGTTCACTAACATATATGAAATAATTCAGATGGTTGAAATTTTCCTATTATTTTTTCCACTTAAAATTATTCACCATAGGCTAAATTAGTGTTTTCATATTCTTTGGATACTCAAGAGTGGAATTATTGGGTCATGAGGTAGCTCTAGGCTTAATTTTTTTAGACTGTTTTTCATAGTGGTTGTATCAATTTACAATCTTACCAATAGTGTATGATGGACTACAGCATTATTTACAGCAGCCAAGATATAAAAACAACCTAAATTCTATATACTGTAGAACTATATTAAATATAGCTGTAACTGTATATGTATATATTTTTCCTTTCTAAAAATTTTAGGCCGTATTTTAAACATTTCATTAAAAAACCCGTTTATTACTTCTGATGTTTGCAAAATGTCTCTGTTAATCTGGGTTTACTGAGCTAGATTTTTGGGGCTAAATAATTCCAATGGGCTCTTATTGTAGGTGACTATAAAATGTGCTTCACTTTTCCATATGTACCTTTTCTAATATAAAAGGAAGAACTTTTTATTAGTTAGGATTAATGGTCAATTTATTGAGGTGATTTATTTGCACCTCTAATACAGCAATCAAGGCGAGGAAGACAAAGAAAATCAAATTATCTCACTCAGTTACTTTCTGATGGAGGAGCAAATTTTAAATTAATGACTAATGAGATATATGTGGCTTCCTGGTCATAGATTACTGAATAGCAATTTTTAGTCTATGAGTAAAATGTGAAATATTAATTTCATCAAAAATAATTATAATCAATGATGGTATCACCATGGCTTGTACAAAATAGACCTTCAATAAATGTTGATTTATTGATTTATACAAACTTGTATGGTATCTACTTTATAGGTACTTTTTAAAAAAATTTATTTATATAACATGAAGTATATTAGCGAGGACTAAAATTAAATTTTGAACACCTTGTATTATATTACCATACATACCACTGTTTAGGTATCAAAAATGTGACTTTAAGTAATTTCATGTGATTTACTTCTGACATTAACTTTTATTTAGGAGCATTTTAAGATGTAAGAGCTTAGATTATAAGTATTTGGTCCATGCCTACGTGAAATAACTAAAATTAGGGTTCAAAGTACTTTGGATTTGATCTGGGTAAGTTTAGACCAAAACACATCCATTACCAGAAAAAATTTTTTCAGCTTAAACTTTTAGGGCTTAGGTTGACTGAATTATATCTAGTTTCTACATTCATTCATTTATTGTCATTATATTGTATGTTCAGAAAACAATATTAACTGGCTGATTAATCCTATGTATAGTCTCTAATATTTCTAAATTTGTGGGTATGATTTTTCTGAATTAGCTTTTTAAAAAATTCAAGTTTATTCAATAACTCTTAATAATTCATTATTATATAATTAACTCTAGTGCAATTCCATGCCAAGAAAAATGTTTTATTTGAATAAAATTTTTATTCACATCTATACGTTATAAATTAAGTATTTATAATAAAGTATTAAATATTAATAAATTGTCATCCAATCAATTAGAAAATTCAGTTGTTTATTCTTACATTTAAAAAATAGAATTAATTCATTTCCATTGCTATTTTGATAAAGACATGTGAACTAGCATCATGTATCGTTGAGCTTTAAAGAATTTAAAAGATATCAAGTCTATTGCCTGTTTTCTATAGGATAAGGTAAAAATGGGAGAGGGGATTTGACTTGAAGACTGATTATTGTTAGTCACTGTGTTTTAGAAAGTAAATCTCACTTAATCTTCCCAACAGCCCTTTGAGGTAATTATGTCCATTTTACACAGGAGAAAATGAAATTCAGTGTGGTTATTAATTTGCTTAAGGTCACACAGTATATGTGCTGCCTAAGCAAGCACAAAGTCACACACTTAGTAAATGGTGAAGTCAGCCTTTGAACACAGTTATGTCTAATACCATGGTTTTGTTTTGTTTTTAAGACTAATTTTTATTGTTTTTGACAGAGAGAGACAGAGAGCCAGAGAGAAGGGGGAGGGCCCAGAGTAATCTCCACAGTTGCACATCATCCACTTTCTACATGATTTCATTGCACAGGGGGCTACACAGGGCAGGAACTGGGCTGGGGACCTCCTGCATGAAGCTCGCCCTGGTGCGATCTGAACTGGGGGCCCACCCCACTTCAGCATATGGGGCTGCATGGCCAAGGGCTGGGATTCCATCCTTGGACACTGGGGCTGCAAGATGAGTGCTCAACCCACTGAGTCATTCTGTCATCTCCCTAATACCGTGTGTTTAATACCTTAACATGTTACCTTCATTCTTTAATTATTGAAAGAGGGTCTTTAAATTAGCTTTTGGTAACACACATGTCATGTTAGTTTCACATAATAAAGGATTACTTTTTAAGTCCTGATCTAAACCTGCAGCCTAGAGAGACTTGCTTAGGTTTCCATAGCTACCGGTACTTGTTTGATCCACCCTATTTTGCCTCTGATCTCATTTAGTCTTCAGCACAGCCCTGTGAATGAGGCATTAGCAGTATTTCCCTTTTAGAAACCAGGAAACAGGTAGAGAGAGATAAAGTGGCTTGTCTAAGGCAGTGTTCAGACAAAAGGCAGATAACTAGGACTCCAATTGGGGTGTTCTCAAAGGCTTTTTTTCTCTACCACACTGCAGTGAAGATACTTGGGAGAATTAAACAGATCCTAAGAAATGTGAAAACTGAAACAAATTCAGAGATTTATTAGAATTCACTTTATTTATCTGTTGAGTAATAAACTAATAATAATAAAAATCAGCATTTACTGAGCTCGTCAGTCCACTAATATTTTCTGCCATTATCTCTCATTTAATCTTTATAATTAATTTATGAATTTTCCCATTTTGGAAATGAAATTTAGTCACAGGTTAAATAATTTGCCTTAGTTCACACAACTGGAAGAGCTAAATTTTAAACAAAAAACAGTGCAACTTTGAAGTTCTTGCATGTAACCAAGAAACATTTATATTAACCTCTTGGGTTTATCCTGCTGAATTATATTCTCTTTATCAAACAGTTCCTAAGGGAGACAACTGGACATGGCCCTTTAAACCTGTACAAAGGCATCTTTGTATGGGGGTGAGGGTGGGGGTTATTTACATATTATTCTCTCTCCCATCTTAGAGTCTAAGCTTTCCAAGAACATGTCAGAGATCGGAGTCAGACAGAGTTTTATTAATTATTCTCACCACAACTTGATGAGAGATCCCATGTCTTATGCATAATTTTGGAATTCACAGAATCCTCAATAGAGACCTGGTACACTCTTTGGCCAAGTGAGGATTATAATAAAGTATAATTTGATTGAGAGGTATAAAAGGCTTGACAGGGACTTAAGGTGCTTATTTTTAAATTCTGTTACATTTGCTCTTATGTTCTTGTTACTCAAAAATTCTAAAATAATGATAAGGGAATGAAATCCTTAAGTCTTTTCATTTAGCCAAAGTCAATGATGGTACCTTTTATAAAAACTAACTGAGAAAGTGAAAAGGAGACAGATTGTTTGCAAACAACAATCTAAAACCAAATTCTGCTTTGCAGTCTCTGAGTAATGTTTAATGTTCATAGGATTGGCAACAAAACTCAGCAGGTTGAGCACTCATCTTGCAGCCCCATGGTCCAAGGATGGAATCCCAGCCCTTGGCCATGCAGCCCCATATGCTGAACTGGGGTGGGCTCCCAGTTCAGATCTCACCAGGGCGAGCTTCATGCAAGAGGACCCCAGCCCAGTTCCTGTGCTGTTTAGCCCCATGCCCACCTGTGCAATGAAACCATGTAGAAAGTGGATGATGTGCAGGACCTCCAAGTCTGTGCATTGTCTAGCCTCTTACTTCACCCTTTTCTCAGTTCTTACAAGTTTTACGTATTCTGTACCTTCTGTCTGAATGCAACATGTTCTTCTTAACTTTATTATGAATTAAAAACTTACATTTCAGTCAGTTTAAATATTTTTGGAATGCCTGATCGATGCAAGGCAATGAGAGTGATTTGAGGCACAACCATATAGTTCTTATCTCAGGTTAATTAAAACCTTGTGAGAAAAATCCATAAACATCTTAAAAACTAAAGAAACAAAATAATTCAGGAAAATAATAGAGGAACTGTTACAGGCACTTTGTGATTAGATGGCCAATGACTTAGTCCTATTTGGTATATCACTTAATTTCACAGTCTCAAGTTTCCTGAACTCTCAATAAAATAGAAGTTCACAGTAACCTATTTGACAGTTATGTACATTTGGAAAAAAATACAGTTGGTGTATCTAACAACTGTGCTGTACACCTGAAACTAATGTACTATTGAGTGTCAGCTGTAATTGAAAAAAAAACTTGGTAACTCGCGCTCATTGTTCTTATCTTCTGCAGGTGGGAGGACTGTGAGGCTAGGGAAGTAACAGGACTGGGAAATTTGGGGAATAATATCTATGAGCCCCCAGTTTCTTCCCCAGATTTGACTGATGGAATGAACGTGAACTAAGTAGGAGATTCCTGGAATTACTGTCACTGTTCTGAAAGTCCCAGACAGTCAGAATTATTACTATTAATATTTAAGCTTAAGTTTACAACTGCTACCAGGTGGTGCCAAATTGAATTGAGAGATTTTAGCTTGCACAATTAGACTAACAGCACTCTTGGATGGCCAGCTCTATAGGCTGACATATTTCATTAACCTCACCATAATGTGACCCATATTTTATGGGATTGATTTTTTTATGTCAGTTATTGCGTTGTGGCAGGATTTTATGGTATGTTATTTCATTTTTAGTTATATGTAGTATTAAATTTATGCATTTTTTGAAAGATCAAATGAGGTAATTAGCATAAATCATTGCAATATATAGCTTGATACATAGAAACCCCCCCCAATAATTGTTAGGCATTAGTATTATTAGTAATGTTTGGATAGTTGGCTCAAGGTATATTTATCAGTGATGCTTGTCAAAATACTGAACAACTGTGATGGCACAGACACTAACCAATCAGAACAAATGTGCCCTAAAGCATTAACCCATTAGCCTCCTTTCATGGAGAGCTACATAGGGCCCCATAGGAGAGGCTGTGTCGTTGGGAAAATTAGAGAGGGGGCACCTGGAGGTTCAAGCCAATGATTTAATCAGGGGTCTCCAAACTATGGCCTGCGGGCCAGATGTGGCCCTCGAGGCCCTCTCATCCGGCCTGTGGAGACCTTTTTATATGAATAAAATAATATTAAATAAATAATTAAAAACAACATCTATGTTTTGATTCTTTTTTATTTGGACCTTGAGTGTGTAGTTGGCCCCCAAACTGCTGTTTGATAGTTAATGCGGCCTGCGGGCTGAAAAGTTTGGAGACCCCTGACTGATATGAAAGCATTTTGGTATTTTAAAAATTGTTACATTTTACATTTTGATTTGTATTACAAAATGTATGAAAATGTTTCTTTTCTTTCTTACCTTAGTTTTGGTATTGCTTATTTTTATTTCTATCTTAGCCAGTTATACTTGATAGTCCTGTTTCTCATCATTGAAAAATGTCCACATTCTTTTTTTCTAATTCAAAAATTCATTTTCAAATAATTTCATTACTTAAAAAGTTGCAAAAAAGGCATGCAGAAGTCCCATATATCTCTTCCATCTCCAAATTGTTAGCATTATATATCAGACAATATAATTACAAAACCAGGAAATTAACATTATAATACCAATATCTAATCTAAGAACCTTATTAAAATTTCATCAATTACATAAAGTATTGCCTATTATGATCTTGACCCTTTTGAAGTACTCATGAGTTATTTTATAGATTGTCACTTAATTTGAATTGCCTTGATGCTTCCTCATGATTAAATTCAGTGATGTATTTTTGGCAAGAATGCCATGGAAATGTTTTTGTGTCCTCAGTATATTGGATCAGGAGATAAATACATGATAACAATTCATCCCATTATGCCTGGACTCAACTTTTATCACTTAATTAAGGTGGTGCCTGCCAGGTTTCTACACCATAATGTTACTATTTTGTGACATTTTTTTTTAGAGATATTTTGAGACTGCAAATATTGTTTTTTTTTAAAGATTTATTTATTGTTTTTGATAGAGAGAGAGAGAGAAAGAGAGAGAGAGATACAGTCAGAGACAGAGAGAAGGGGGAGGGCCCCGAACAGTCTCTGTAGTTGCACATCATTGGTTTTCCCACATAGTTTCATTTCACAGGTGGGCGGAGCTGCACAGGGCAGGAACTGGGCCAGGGTCCCGCCTTGGTGAGAACTGAACTGGGGGCACTCCCCAGCTCAGCACATGGGTTCGCACAGGCCAGGGCCGGGATTCAATCCTCGGTCCCCAGGGCTGCAAAGTGAGCGCCCAACCCACTGAGCCATCCTGGCCTCCCCTAGATATTCTTTTTCTCATCACAATTTTGCCCACAAATTCTAGTATCGGTTGATGATTCTTGACTGAAGATAATTTACTGTGATAATTTACAAATGGTGATTTTCTATTTTCATTTTCTTTGTATCAGTATTAACTGGAATTCTACTTTAAAGAAGAGCATCCTCTTGTACTCTACTTATTTATTCATTAATGTTTGTCAGTGTGATTCTTATTTTATCTTATGTAATTCATTATTATCATTATTTATGTTGTTAAAATTTGCCCATTGCCAATCAGTTAGTTTCTGTGCCTTGACATGTTTTTTATTGTGGTGTGTGTGTATGTGTGTGGTTCCTTGCTTTCTTGAATTATAAAATGTTTCAGGCTAATATTGTGTCTTACTAAGCCAGATAGGAATCAGCAGTTTTTCCAAGGAGTCCAGGTCCTTTTTCCTGAAGAATAGTATTTAAAAACTATGATCTGAGCAATTCCAATTGAACACCATGTGATTCATCCTAGCTTTCCCCTTTTCCTTATTTGTAGCTCTATTCTCTGATAATAAGGAACATGTCCTTCATTATTCATAATATTTTTATGGAGTTACTTAGTTCTGGAATACTTAAAAGTACTGTAGATTCTGATATGCTAACTGATATCCCTGTGTAAATAAACCTACTAATGAAAGAATATTCATATATTACTTTTAGAGTATATAGTAAAAAATACTGCTTTCCAAAGTTACTTAAGTTAGTTTTATTTTTTCTTCTGTTTCTCTGCTTCCATGTAGTTATGTTATTTATTTGTGATAGGTAAGTTCATATATTGCTGTCTGTATTCAATTTTGGGTATCCCACATACTTGTTGATTTTAATTATTTATTTTTGGGATATGAAACATTTAAAATTATTCTAAAAAAAGATAGACTCAGAGAAGTGTCATGCTCTCTATACCTTCTATTGCAGTTTCATTTTTCAATTTATTTCACCCATTTCCATTTACTTCTGTGGATAACCAGTCTTATTAAATTCTGATTTGTTTTTACTTTGCACAGATGAGAGGGTAATGTATGTGTATTTATTTCCCCTTCTTTCTTACAGGAAAGTAGCACATTACATAGTATGTTGCACTGTGCCATTTTCCACTTAACACAACCTGGAAATCATCCATATCGGAATATAAAGCCCTTTCACTATCATTCTCATACCTTTATAATACTCCATTGTATGGGTGTCCCATTGTTTGTTATATTACTCGTCTATGTATGAGCATATACGTTGTTTTCAATATTTTACAACTACAAACAAAGCTGGAAAAAATAACTTTTTGTACTTCATTTCAGTTTCTCAATCTTAAAAATTTCAGTGTCTAGTATTTACTTACATTTGATAATGTTATGTTAATTTATGTAAACAGACTCTTCATTGTTATAGCTTCAACACAACCATAAAATTATAACTTTATGTATTCAACATCAATAAAACCATAAAAGCAAATAAAATTTAAGTTAGCAACATTAGTTTAATATTATAGAGGTTAATTTTGATCTGAAATTGACTCATCTTTTATAAGAATTTTGTTTGATGGCTGTGCTGTCATATCTTGTGAATGCCTTACTTTTTCTACCACCTTTTTTTGTGTGCCCTGAGAAACTTTAGTCATGTAGTAACTCTGAAATCCATTTAGCTTTTCTTGGCATCATTTTTGGTTCTAATCAGTGTTTCTTTTTGCTCTATTATAACTAAAGCTGTAAATTTTCTATTTTAGTACATATTTTTTGACAAATCAAATTCAAGTCTCATTTAATATCTTATAAACTAATATATTTTGCCACATGTAATGTGCACTTTTTGTGTAAATTTGTGAGAAAAAAAAGATGTGCGTTATACACGGGTAGTACTAGTTCTATATCTATATAAACGTTTTTAATTCTTTTATTTATGCTTGAGTTAAAAGTATAACTCTATAAACCAATAACAAAATCATATGCAAAACAATACCCCATAATACAATAATAATTTTTTTATGTAAGAACATTTTATACATAAATTTTCTTGTCCTTATATCTATTCTTATGTTTTGTAATTATTTGTTACATAAAATTTCTTGCACCATAATGTTAAAAAATAAACACTAAAATTTCTTTATAATCCAAAGAAACAAGACTTAAATATGAACAAATAAAAATTTGAATTAAAAAATTAAAAGAAAATTAAAACAAAAGATTTTTTTCCCTGAAAATTTGGACCAAATTTGTGGGTACACATTATACATGGGAGTGCATTGTACACAGCAAAATATGGCAAATTCTTATTCTATGAAATTCTCTTAATTATGAATTATCATTACTAAATTAAAATTTGACATTATAATTGGTAAGATAGTTCAACATGCACACAGAGTTAAAAGCAGGATGATTGTTTTTATTTTCACATGAAGGCATGCCAACTTTATGGCAGACGGCATGCTAATCAACTCATTAAATGTTAAGTATTGCTATTTCTGCTTTCAGAATCTTGGTGGATTTTTTTTTCACTATAAACACCTAGAAATGCTCAATAAATTATAGCAAAATATGTTTTTAAATATTCATGGGTAAACTTAAAAGAGTATAAGGGAATCCTCAGATACCAGGGAAAATAGGAATATTAGCATTAGAGAGGTAGGTGCAGACATGGAAACTGTGATGGCCTAGAAGTGGTATTGGAACAGGTAGCAACCAGAAGCTTGGGTGTGAAAACCTACACATGAATGTGAGAGTAGGCCTGGGATGTTTGAGGTAGAGAGTTGGAGGTGAGATCCATGCATAGAGCTCTGGTCTATTGAAAAGGAATACTCCAAGAGAGAGGGCTAAAAGCATCCATCCTTATGGTGGTGGTTGAAAGAGATGAAACCATCCTCTGTGAACCAGAAAGAGTGCCCTTACTTGGTCTTGGACTTCACAGCCTCCAGAACTGTGAGAAATAAATGTTCGTTTAACCCAGCTAATTTATGGTAGTTGGTTATAGCAGCCTGACCTAAGACAACTGCATAACTACTGCCAGATTACGCTCAAAAAAGACTGCAATGATTTTATAGTGATCTTTTAAAAACAAGCAAAACTTCAGAGCTGTACAAAAATTTATGGATGTCTAAGTTTGCAGAAGTCCATATGAACTTGGCTACATGACTGTAAAAAATTCCTAAATCAGTAAACTTATTTGTATGTATAGGCTCTGGCATAACATTTTTCTTAAAAAGTGATATGTATGTGGATCAGTTTTTAGCTCTTCTTTAATTTTCTTATATTTTATTTTATTTTTTATTTATTTATTTTTTATATCTTTTTATATTTATAGAGAGTAATTATTTTATCTTCAGTGCATATTTATTTCTATTTTACTTTTGACAGATAGAGAGAGAGACAGAGACAGAGACAGTCAGAGAACCGAACTGTGGGAACTCCCCAGTTCAGCATGTGGGTCCTGCCTGGGCCGGAGCCGGGATTCGATCCTCGGTCCTCGTGGCCTCAAAGCGAGCGCTCAACCCGCTGAGCCGTCCCGGCTTTCCCTATTTTATTTTTTTATTGACCAGAGATTGATAACATGTAAATTTTATAAATAATCAATGAAAATATACAATTACAAATGCAAATTGTTTAACCTGATGCATCATGGATATCATGGACAGTTTGGATCGAATACTGAATTTTCAATAACCATGAATTTTCTTTTTAATTGCCTTTTCTAATATCATTTGTCTTAGAAAAGAAATTTTCAAAAGAATTGTTTAATGAAGCTCTGATTAATGAGTATTAAAAATTATTATAAAAACTTTAAAGAAGTACTTCAATGAACTCCCTATACTGATCATTCTGATAATCAGAATTTTGTCAATTTTATTTAATCTACCCCATTTCACCCTTATTTATTTGCTGTTTTGGTTTAAGGCAAATTCCATGCACAGTATTATGAGGAGTTGTTAAGAATTGTCAGAATGAAGGGGAAGAAGGTTAAAAAAAAAACCTATTACCGTATTTTTTCTTTTCAATATATTTACCCTTAACCCTAATACACTCTTTAGATATTTCAATAAGTTTATTTATACCTTAAAAAAAGAAAAAGTTTTATTTTTCTCTTAAATCGCAGCTTTATCCTTTTTGTTATATGTAAATTTCTTCTTTTGAAGCTGTTATTTTCATATTTAGGGCCAAATAATAATCAGACAGAGCCAGGTCTTGACTGTAGGGAGGGTGCTTTAATGTTTGGAAGCCACAGCCATTAAGAGTAGTCGATGCAACATTGCTCTCGTGCACATGTGCAAAAGTAGCACCCCTTTGGTCTACTTTCCTATTCTTGTCTCCTTCACAGATTCTTTGAGCTGTTTCAGTAGACTGGAATAATACTCTTCAGTTATTGTGACACTCTTTTTTTTTAATATTATTATATTTTATTGTTAAATTTAATGGGGTGACATTGGTTGGTAACAATTAGATAGTTTCCAGATGTACAACTCCACATCACATCACCCATGTATTGCATTATGTGCCCAGCTCCCAGAATCAGGTCCCCCTCCACCACCATATATCTGGTGCCCACTCCCCCCTCCCCCCACAACTCTTCCTCCCCGCTCCTCCCTCCTCTTCAAGTAAACACCAAACCATTGAGTGTGTCCATAATGCTGGTGCCCTCTCCCACCTCCCCTCCCTCTCTCCCTCCCCCCTCCTCCCCTTCCCTCAGGC
>PVKE010014603.1:0-34688 GCA_004027555.1 Craseonycteris thonglongyai | reverse complement strand
GAATTGCTGGATCAAATGGTAACTCTATCTTTAATCATTTGAGAAACTGCCAGTTTCCCACAGTGCCTGCACCAGAAGTATATGAGGGTTCTAATTTTCTGCATCCTCACCAGTATTTGCTGATCATCAGACATTTTTTCATTATAGTCATTCTAGTGGGTGTGAAGTAGTATCTCATTGTGGTTTGGACTTACATTTCTCTGTGGATGCTTATCGGTCCTTTGTATACCAGGTGTGACAACTAAGTTTGTGAACTCATCCTAGAAAAAGTGCTACATACCTCACTGCTGTATATCACTGCAGTCACCTTCGAAGTACTCCCCTTGGGAAGCTACACACCAACGCCAGTGCCTACTCGACCTTTCAAAGCAATATTGGAACTCTTTCTGGAATGGCCATCAGAGCCGTAATCATATTACCCTGATGTCCTGAGTGTCATCCAGAGGTCTTCCTTTCAATACTTCCTTTATCTTTGGGTAAAGAAAAAAGTCATTGGGGACAAGCTTGGTGAGGAGGGAGGGTGTTCCAATACAGTTATTCGTTTACTGGTTATAAAACTTCCCCTCACATACAGTGCCTTGTGAGCTGGTGAACTGTCATGATCCATCAGTTGTTGGTGAAAAGTTCAGGTCATGTTTGTCTTACCATCTTCATGTAGCATTTTTCATCATTTCTAAATAGTCAACATGGTTGATTTTTTGTCTGGTTTTTACAAATTCATAATGAACAATCCATCTGATATCAAAAAAGGTTAGCAACATCATTTTGACTCTTAATTTGGACTGATGGAACCTTTTTGTTGCTGGAGAATTGGCTGAGTTTTGTTGTGCACTTTGATGCTTTGTTTCAAGGTAGAATTGGTTCATGCATGTTTCATCACCAGTGATAACATGACCCAAACCATCTTTTTGCCTCTCCAAAGGTCTTGGGAAACTCTGACTCGCCTTTGCTTTTGCTCTTCAGTGAGCTCCTTGGGTACCATTGTGCACACACTTTCTCATGCCAAGATTTTCAGTTCAGATTTTTCTGTTTCTCTGTTGATGTTTACTTGGTTGGCTGTACTTCTTGCAGTCAGCCAATGATTTTGACACCATTCAAAGAATACTTGCAGTGTTTTCATCAATGCTGCTCTTTACTGTCTGCCCTGACCTTCCTTCTTCAGTGACGATTTCTCTTCCTTCAGAAAAATATATAATCCATTTGTACACTGTCATTTTTTTCATGGCATTATCCCCATAAACTTTTACTAACATGCCTCTTATTTCACTTCCACTCTTGTCAAGTTTAACAAGAAATTTGTTGCTCTAATTCAAGCTCTGACATTCTTGTGATGGCACACAAAGGTAAGTAACAACAATAATGAATACCACTCAGCAAGATACCACAGTGTTGTCAACAAGAACACAGCTGTGAGACACTGATATACCAAGGTTATGAAATCTTACCAAGTTATTTGTACAGTGCTGTCAACATAAGCACACGGTGGCAAGTTCTTGAACTTAATCATCAGACCTTCACATCTTCCTTAAAAAGAAGTCTATAAATTCTTTGCCTATATTTTAGTTGGGTTGTCTTTTTATTATTGGGTTGTAGGCATTCCTTATTATTCTGATAGGAATTCCTTTTCAGATGTATGATTTGCATTACTTTATCTCTTTCTGTTGGGTTCTTTTCACTATCTCCATGGTATTCATTGAAGCATAAATTTTTAAAGTGTAATGTATCTATTTTTTTCTCTTGTTTGTGCCTTTAGTGTCATATCTAAAAATGCATTGCCAAATCTGAGATCATGAATATTTATACCTATGTTTTTTCCTGATTTACATCTTCTGTTGTTTCATATGTCTTTGATTCATTTGATTTAATTTTTGTATATGGTGTGAGCTAAAGGTTAAATTTCTTTATTTTTTTATTTTTTGCATGTGACAATCTAACTGTCCCAGTAACATTTGTTGAAGAAACTGTTTTTCTTCATTAAATTAGTTTTGGCATCCTGTTTTTTGTTTTGTTTTTAAAAATATTTTAAATATTTAAATCAGTCGACATGGTTTTGTTTCTGGACTCTAAATCATTCTCTTTCATTGGTTTGTGTCTATTCTTGTGCCAATGCACACTATCTTGATTAATCAGCTTTGCTTTGTAGTAAATTTTAAAATCTGGGTGTGTGTTTTTCTTATTTGTTCTTTGTTAAGATTGTTTTGGCTTCTCTGGATCTGTTGTAATTCAGTATGAATTTTAGATTCAGCTTGTCAATTTCTATAAAGATGTCAGCTAGGCTGATAGGGATTGCTCAAATCTGCAGATCAGTTTGACGAATACTGCCATTTTTAAATTAATTCTTCCAAACCATGAACCTGGGATGGTTTTTTTAATGTAAATCTTTCTTAATTTCTTTAAAGAGTTTTTGTAGTTTTCACAATGTAAGTTTTGTGCTTCCTCCCTTAAACTATTTTCTAAGTATTTTAAAATTCTTGATATTATAAATGAAATTGTGTCCTTAATTTCATTTTTGGACTGTTCATAGTAAATGCACATAAATTCAATTGCATTTTGTACACTGATCTTATATCCTACAACCGTGTACTCATTTATTGGTTCTCATAGTTTTTAGTAGAGTTCCTAGGATTGTCTACATAACAGACCATGTCATCTGCTAACCCCCATGAGTCTAGAAAATACTCAGAAATGAGTTCCAGAAGTGAATACCAGAGTCTATTAGGGTTCTGAATCTCTGTTCTGTATGTCCTTCACTGCTCATAATGGTATTACTGTGTTTGGGGTGAGGTTTAATCAACAAGTCCATCTGAATTTTGGTAACAGCATTAATCAGCAAAGCCACACAATTTTTAGACAAAGACTTTTCATAGGACTCTTGCAAAGAATTTGTCTTTCTGAGAAGAACTGGTGTGGAGCTTAGTGTACAGAATGTGGAAGAAAAATCCCAGTCCCGTTTGTTTGCCAGTAATAGGAAAAGTCTTCAGTTATAATGGTGAGTGTCAAGGGAATCTCAGACCCACAAGAAGAATCTTGACCAGGGTCACTCCTAAACAGATAGGGACAGGAATTCAGCATGTGGTAAAGTAGCTAACAGGAACAAGAAACATCTTCTAAATTTAATCTTTAATAGCTTTCTTTTTCTTTTTTCTTTTTTGACAGAGACAGAGAGAAAGGGGAGGGTTCAGAGCAGTCTCCATAGTTATGTCATCAGCCTTCAACATGGTTTTGTTCCACACAGGTGGGCGGGGGCCGCACAGGGAAGGAACGGGCCAGGGGGCCTCCTGCATGGGAAGCTCGCCCCAGGGAGAACTGAACTGGGACCACACCCCAGTTCAGCATATGGGTCCACACTGGCCAGGCCTGGGATTTGATCTATGGTCCCCAGGTGTGCAAAGTGAGTGCTTAATCCCCTGCGCCATCCTGGCTTCCCTATTTTTTAAATAAATATAACCACCATAAATTTAATAAGATAGAGAAAAATATAATAATCCCCCCTAATCAGAAATAATAAGCATTGATTTATATCCATTCAGACTTTTTCTTAATGCACATATACACAGGAAATATGTTAATAATAATACACATGTCTTATGCACTGTGTCACACATTGTAAACATTTTATATAGATGAAGCTCATTTACTCATAACATCCTTGAAGAAGGTAATATTACTCCGATACAGTTATATTACTCTTATAATTAAATGGGACCACACTATATGTGGTCTTTTTAAAATTTAATATATCATAGACATATTGTGCTAAGAAACGAGATCTATTTGGTATCCTAGTAATCTGCTATATGGATTTACTAGTTTATCCCTCATTGGCAGACATCTAGATTACTTTTGCAGTTATGGACCTGATTGCATCATTAAAATCTGTTCTTGGGGAACCCAGGCTGGCTCAGTGGGTCAAGCACTCGCTTTGCAGCCCCAGCGACTGAGGATCAAATCCCGGCCCCGGGCCCTGCGGACTCATATACTGAACTGGAGTGTGCTTCCCATGCCGGAAGCCCCTAGTTTGGATCTCGCCCCCACTGGTACAGCCCCTGGCTTGAGGGGATGTGCCTCCCATGCAGAAGGCCCACCCTGAAAGGCCCCTGCCCACCTGTGTGCAATGAAACCGTGTCGAAAACTGATGACGTACAACTATGGAGACTGCTCTGGGCCCTCCCCCTTCTCTCTGCCTCTGTCTCTCTCTGTCTCAAAAACAATAAATCTTTTTTTAAAAAAAGTCTGTTTTTTTGTTGATCTGTTGATTTTTATGGGATAAATTACCAAAAGTGGTATTTCTGATTCATAGAACACTTTTAATTTTAATACCTATTTTAAACTTCTGTCCATAAAGCTTGAACTTTATATACCTGAAAAACCTGTGTGAGCACCCCAATGTAATAATGAGTGGTATTTTATTTATTTATTTATTTTTGACAGAGAGAGAGAGAGAGAGAGAGAGAGAGAGAGAGAGAGAGAGAGATACAGAGACAGAGAGAGAACTGAACTGGGGGTGCTCCCAGTTCAGCATATGGTTCCGCACGGGCCAGGGCCAGGATTCGATCCCTGGTCCCCAGCGCTGCAAAGTGAGCGCTTAACCCACTGAGCCATCCCGGCTTCCCCAATGAGTGGTATTTTAAATCCTATCAGATAGGTAAAAAAAAATGGTGTTGAAGCAGAGTATTTTTTCATATATTTAATGACACATTTTATTTCTTTCTTGGTAAATTACTGACACTTATCCTTAGCTTATGTTTTTGAGTGTTAGCATTTTTGTTATTACTACTATGTAGAAATTCTTTACATTAAGAAAACTAACCCTTTAAAGAGAAGGTATTTTGCAAATGTATTTTCCCATTTTGTTGCTTATTTTGTTGTTGCCATCTTTAAGTTTTATTTTTGTTGTCAGATCCATTGGTTGCCTCCTTTTTGGTTTCAGCCACAAGATTATATAAATATTTGCTTATATTTTCTTTTGGTATTTATGACTTTTTAAGTTTAAATATTGAAATTTTATCTGGCAGTTCTGTTTTGCATATGGTATGAGATAGATATCCAACTTTACTATGGATTGAACGTTCTTTTAACAACATTTTTTTATTGAATATCCTCAACTTGGGAGAGCTGTCATTTCCCCTTTATTTGCCAAAACAAGACCATTTATAACTTTTTTGTTAAATATCCTGCTTGCTAATTAAACCAGAAGGAGGCTTTAATATTAGGATAAGCAACATTTTCTAACTTAGCTGGTTAACTTCTTGAACAATGAAAATATCTAACTTGTATTGAGCACTTACTCTGAGCCAGTTATCATACTTTGCATTAACTCACTTCATCCTTAAGGCAAAACCTGTGAGGTTACTTTACTGTTACTGTTATTCTCGTTGTATGAATGAAGAAAATGAGGGAAAAGAACAGATAAACTGTTTGATATTACAGAGCTGTTACATTTCAGTCATAATTTGAACCCTGGTTTGTCTCAATCCAGAGTCCATAATCTTAACAACTCTACTATACTATCCTTCACAGAGTACTTGTGGATGGACACGGAATTTCAGATTAGCCTCCCACCTGTCACCAATAAAAATTATGTGCCTTCTTGTCACAAAATAAAAATGAAAAGGGAAAAAAAAGTAACTCTATAATGCCTCTGTCCCTGACCATCCCAGATAAGCAGCTTACATAGAATGTAAGTTATTAGCTAAATTTATCTGAGGAAAATTATTTCTAAATATGATTGGGTCCTAAAACATCCTACCACCTTTCTAGTGACTCGCTGAAATTATTTCAAAACATATTGCTGTTCATGTTCTTACTTAGACCATTTAACTTATTGTTCCTCAGATTTATTCTTCTCCCTTCTACCTTTTCTTGCTTGTTTTATGAAATTCTAGATAGACACCTAAGAGTATACCTGGCAGTTTTCCTCCTCATTATCCTCAGGAATAGAGTTCTCCTCTGTGATAATACTAAGGCATCATGGCTTTTGGTTCAAAAATTCCAAATCTAGGATACTAGCTCACCAGTGCTACTAAGTCACTGCTTTTCACATAAAAATACAGTATAGGGCAGGGGTGGCGAACCTATGGCACGCGTGCCCAAAGTGGCACGTGGAGCAATTATTTTGGCATGCGGATCTGTGAATACCATTTAAAAAATTATTGTTTGTGCTTTCATAGACATAAAAATAATCAATACCTCTATCTCACACGATGGGTTGGCACGCGAGTCGAGCGAGTATACTTTTATTTCATAAACTTTGGCACTCAATCGCCAAAAGTTTCACAACCTCTAGATAGGGGATGCCAGAATAGCACTGCTGAGTGCCTACCTTCCAACTGAGAGTTCCAGGGATTGAATTCCAGTGCCCAGCCTGTGCAAATCCACATACTTAACTGAGGCACAAATCAATGGTAACTGCCAGGATGCCGACGAAGGTTCTGACCTCCCATGCTGGAGGCCCTCAGTTCAGTTCTGCCCCGCACGGCCATTAGTTAAAACTAATGATGTGGGGAAGCTGGGATGGCTCAGTGGGTTAGGCACTCACTTTGCAGCCCTGGGGACCAAGGATCGAATCCCGTCTCGGCCGGTGTGGACCCACATGCTGAACTGGGGAGTGCCCCCAGTTCAGTTCTTACCAGGGCGAGACCCTGGCCCAGTTCCTGCCCTGTGCAGCCCCAAGCCCACCTGTGAAATGAAACTATGTGGAAAAACCGATGATGTGCAACTATGGAGACTGTTCTGGGCCCTCCCCCTTCTCTCTGTCTCTGACTCTGTATCTCTCTCTCTCTCTCTCTCTCTCTGTCAAAAACAATAAATAAATCTTTTAAAAAAAAACAAAAAACTAATGATGTACAACTATGGAGACTATTCTGGCTCTGCCCCATTCACTCTGTCTCTCTTTCTCTCTCACCTTCTCTCAAAGTATATTTTTTTAATGAAAAAAAGTACAGTATAAAAAGTTGACATGGCCATTTCCATCTTACAGAGCTAGTCACATGAATTTTTTTAGTGCACATAAAACTAATATTTATACTATATTGTATTCTCTTGTGTCCAATAGCAAATGACCAAAAACACAATGTACAGTCCTTAATTAAAAAGTATTGTTTGGGGAAGCTGTGATGGCTCAACAGGTTAAGTGCTCACTTTGCAGCCCTGGGGACTGAGGATCAAATCCCATCCCTGGCCTGTGTGGACCCATAGGCTGAACTGGGGTGTGCTTCCCATGCAGGAAGCCCCCACCAGGTTCCCTCACTGCATGATGCCTGCCCACCTGTGTGGAATGAAACCATGTCGAAAACTTATGATGTACAACTATGAAGACTGCTCTGGGCCCTCCCATTTCTCTGTCTCTGTCTTGTCAAAACTAATAAATTTTTTTTTAAGTGTTGTTAAAATATACTAACCATCATTTGAGCTTCAGTGGGTTTTACTCTTTTTGCTGGTGGAGGGTCTTACCTTCAATTCGTAAAATAATGTATTATCTATGAAACACAATAAAGCAAAGTGCAATAAAATGAGATATGCCTGTAGAGATCCAAATAAGTGAAGAGATGGATGTTAAATCCTCTACCCAAGAAAGAAAAACTAAAAGAGAATTGAGTATCTGACTTCTATCTAAAGTGTGTATTTTATAGCTCCCTCTGTACTCACCTCAATAAGTCTAAGGCTTAATTTCTAGGTTTTTGCCTAAGTAATTGAAAAAATATTCTGCTCCAGCCTATATGTCAATATTACATTTATCTAGCCCTTTGTTTACTAAATGTAAAGAATCTATAAGATTCAGAATGAAAGGTGTAAGCCTGTGCTTGCTTGTTCCTATTACCTAACATGAGCTCCAGACCAAGAATCAAGTAGCGATCCTGTGTTTTGGCTTGTCATTGACTCCTAGTTCTGCACATTTCCCTCTAGGAGTTTCATGCCGCTTAAGTGCACCTGACTCCTTTCTAGCAAGCCACCTTAGAAAGACTGACTACTAAGAGATTAATCCCAGCCCTAGTCAGAAGTCATTTAATCTCTACTGTATTCCTGGGTATTGAGACATTCTTGGTGTGAAATCCAAAATTGTATCTTGTCATAATACTGTTTATTATCAGTTGCCAGTCTAGTATACCAGCACCCTATGTGACTGATGTGAAGTGGCAGTAAGGGTCATCGTTAGTCATATGAGGGTAGGTTGATAAATTTTTCCTCCACTGTAATTTTTGTTTGTTTGTTTCATTAGGCATATCTGGATATAACTGGTTCTGTGTAGTCACATGGTATCTTCCTTCCATCATTCTTGACCTTGCACATACAGATGCTTACATTTTTCACCCAGTGTACAACGAAATGGAAGTGTTCACATGTTTGGTTCAAACAGCGTGCTGTTACTAAATTCTTTTTTTTTTTTATTGTTTTTGACAGAGAGAGGGAGAGAGAGAGAGAGAGAGATACAGAGACAGAGAGAGAACTGAACTGGGGGAACTCCCCAGTTCAGCACATGGGTTCGCACGGGCCGGAGCCGGGATTCGATCTTCAGTCCCCGGTGCTACAAAGTGAGCGCTTAACCCAACTGTGCCATCCGGCTTCCCCTGAATTCTTAACAGCAGAAAAAGTTCCTCCAATAGAAATACAGATGAATGCAAGCTGTTTATGGTGACCAGTGTGTTATGTGAGTACAGTAAGATCCTGGGTAAGGAGGTTCATCTATGATGAAGAGGTGAAGTCTGCAGTGAGTAAATGGCTTTAAAACAGAACACGAGTTTTTTTTTAAGGATGGATTTCAAAATCTAGTGCAGCGTTGGTGGAAATGTGTGATTTTGTAGAAAAATAATTATACAGCTTTGAAAATAAATGATGTAGGTATATTCTTTTTTTTTTTTAATATTGCTTACTTTTTTTTAAGATTTATTTTTATTGTTTTTGACAGAGAGAGATATAGAGACAGAGACAGAGAGAAGGGGGAGGGCCCAGAACAGTCTCCATAGTTGCACATCATTGGTTTTTCCACATAGTTTCATTCCACAGGTGGGCGAGGGGCTGCACAGGGCAGAAACTGGGCCAGGGTCTCGCCCCGGTGAGAACTGGGGAAACCCCAGTTTAGCATATGGGTCCGCACAGGCCAGGGCCAGGATTCGATCCTCGGTCCCCCTGGGCTGCAAAGTGAGAGCCTAACCCACTGAGCTATCCTGGCTTCCCCCAAAATACTGGAAGCGTTTTATTTTATTTATTTATTTATTTATTTGTTTGTTTATTTTTTAACTGAACTGGTGACCTCGCCGCATTTGGGAAGCACACCCCAGTTCAGCATGTGGGTCTGCCTAGGCTGGAGCCGGGATTCGATCCTTGGTCCTCGGGGCTTCAAAGCGAGTGCTTAACCCACTGAGCCATCCCACTTTCCCTTCTTTTTTAATTTCATTAAAATATCTTGTTCATTTCCTATTTAAGTGGAGGCAGAATTTATCAGCCTGCCCTCGTATATTTAAGTCTGTTATCCCAGAACCCAGTCTTTACAGTCAGACTGACATAAATGCCTGACAGCCCAGAATGGATACTATCAACTACAGACCTGTTTCATTTGAGTAGGGATTAGTAGCCTGTTAGTATTCCCTTAAACTTTTTTTTTTTTTATCCTTAAAGAATGGAGATGGAGAAAAGTAATCACAGGACACTGAGGGATATCTGTGTGACTGTCTTTCAAAGTGCAGGAACACTCCTATCTTGTTGGTTAACAGAGGAGAGTAGAAGTAAAAAGAAATAGGTATTTGACTCTTGCCTTCTAGACTAACCCAACTCTTGTATCTTGTCCTTTTAATACAGTACTTGACTGTTTTCTACCCAGTTCTTATTCTGCCCACTTCTCTCTACATTAATGCTTTGACTTTTCATTTGATAAGGGACAAGGTAATAAAAAGGATAAGATCCTGTTTTAAAGAAAACGTGTCCAGTTTGTATCTTTCTTTACCTACCGATTATCTCACTTCTGCTTAGATCAATATTTACATCATTCATCCTTTGCTCATGATCTTCCTTGTTATAATTGTCAACATGTTCAACACGCATAGTTTACTTGTGAAGAAAATGATTGTTTCCAGTAAGAAAGCACAATATAATATGCATGAGTTAAAACTTTTGAAGAACCAGATCCAAGCTTGAACATTCTAGCTGTGAATAACACTGGGAATGTCATATATTTACAAGCTCAGCACTAGGCAAATGTTTGCTGCTCTTATCAATGGTAGAAATATTATTATCATGTGATTCCTTTGTGGTTAGAGAATAATCAGAAATATAATTCCTGTCTAAAAGATATCCTATTATTTAAACATCAGTGGGAGTTGCTAAAATACCAGCTTCAGAATAAAACTGCTTTATCTAAATTTATTGGCATAGGTAACAGTACATAATGGCATATATTTTAGTCAGATCTTTATTTTTTATCACAAATATCAATTATCAGGTGTAAATAAAATGGACTAAGTATTAAGTAAATGGTGAGATAGGAAATATTTTGTAGAATTTGAAGTTTTTGCTGCAAAAGGTCTTTGCAACTATTTTTCTTATGCTTATCTCTTACATTTCATTTGTCCTGTAGAAAAACAGATACCTGTGTAATTCATAAAACGACAAGACTATAGTAAGGAATTTACTGCATTCACAAAGCAATTTTTATATGGTTGTTTAAATTCAAGTCTTTATGTTGTTTAGGCTGAATTTTCCAAATTTATCACTATGAAATGTTATTTCATGGCAAAGCTGTAGAGATCTATACTGCTGCCTACCAAAATATACAAAAGATTGAAGAAGAAGAATTAGAGGTAGGACTATATCAAAGCTCAGTTCTTCTATATGGAAATGTTTAAAAGAGAACATTTGGTTAAAAATATCTTAAATTAGAACACTACAGCGATTTGTTATTGTGTGCAGTCTGAAATAACTAGACTTTTATGATTTTCAATTTAATTTTTCAATTTAACCATGATAAAGTTCCAAGAGTTAATTTAATAGTAAAATATAATCTAAATAAAGCCATTACATAAAATATATTTATTTGAGTTGAGCTTTATATCACTTAAGTGTGCTAAAAATAACATTCATTGATTTGAGCTAACATTTGAGTGTTTATGCCACGCACAGTACTCAGCATTTTACATACATTTTGTCGTTCACTCATTCATTCACTTCTCACCCAATGCTGAGAGGTAGGTGCTGTTGTTCTCATTTTACAACTACAGAAACAGGTGTAGAGGCTTTAAATACGGTAACTTTCCCATTGCCATTTAGCTAGTAAATAGCAGAATCAGCATTCTAACCAATTTTGTGTGATTTAATAAGTAAATATGAAATAAATGTAGTTTTATATATAAGACTTCCTTTGTACTGAATATTAAATGCAATCTGATTGGGCAAGTAACATTAAGTCAATTAAATATCAAAGCCTGGTTTCGATAAGCCTATCTGAAGAGTAAATGTCCTACCCTTTTACTTTCAGAAATGGGGAAAAAAAGGCACAAAAGTTATTTTTTGCTAAAATAGATAAAATATTCAAGACATGCTTTGTACAAATTATCTGTACAGTAAGAGTAGAAAAGACCATGTATCCTCAAGCTATAACCAGAATGCTGTATTAATAAGTGATAGGATTTGGGATTATCTACCATTTGACAACTCTAAGGATTTCCTCCCGGGTTTATTTTTTTTACTAACCTAACTATCCTCAAAGAGATTCCTTGGGCCTTGTCTTCCCACTGGTTCCAGGAAACTTACTACAGTAAAACCAGAATTTTCACAATGTATTTTATTGTTTTTGTGAGAGAGAGGGAGAAGTGGGGAGGGCACAGAGCAGTGTCTGTAGTTGTACATCATTAGTTGTGACATGGTTTCATTCCTCACAGGTAGATGTGGACCCCATGGGGTGGAAACCAAACTGGGGAGCCCTTCTGCATGGGAGTCAAGAATCGTCACCCCTGAGTCATCCCAGCAGTTACCAGTTGCATCGCAGTTCAGCATATGGAGTTGCACAGTCCAGGGGTGCGAGCTGAACCCCAGACCTTGCTATTGTGAGATAAGCACTCAACCACTGAGCTATCCTGGCATCCAAAACCAGATTATTACAGCTTAACTAGAATGAAGGTAGGCACACGTTTTAGTAGGTGTTATGTTTTCCAGTGCCAAAATCTGTCTCACAGTTTTATGTTATGCATAATATATGCTCATCTTTTTATTTACTGTTTGTCAGTACATGGCTTCCTAAGTGTCCATTCCTTCCAAATACTGAACCTAAAGTTTCTTAATTTTCACTCCTTTTCATGGCCTATTTTTAAAAAAATAAAGCTATTATCTGTCATTTGTAAAATAGCAAGTGTTTATATACTGATTACTTGGATAAGCTAGTGATTTATGCACTTTAATCAGCCCATCAACTTTGATAAAAATACTTATTGCCCTCATTTCCTTGGTTTTCTTATCAATAAAAATGATAAGAAAACCAAGGTACAGTGAGGTTAAGAAATTTCCCAGAGGATCTCATATGTAATAATAACACAACTGGTAATCAAAACCAGAAGCCTTATTAGTTTTTATCCTCTCTACACTACACTGCCAGAAGAGTGACACGAACCACTTCCTGCAGGAACAATACTGCATTGAGTAGCAGGTTCAAAACTGATTCCACACTTTTCCTGTAAGACTGGAATCTCCTTTATAAGTACTCTCATTCTTGTTTCTAATACTCTTGGCATGCCATTTAACTAACACTAAAGTTCCTTTAAGGCCTGTGGACCTCAAGATTTTCCTTCTCATTTTTGTCAAACCACTGTTACAACTTCTCTTACCACTATTTTTAATCAGCTACACAGGTAGCTGTGGGAGGAGATTCATAAAAAACTAAAGATCTCAGGGCTATGTGGTAGATGTGTTTTTGAGTATCAGCTTCCCCATAGTGGGGGAAGTATTGAGCAAGTTAAGTTGTTCATACTTCAGCATCTGAGTGTCTAAAATGGAGATGAGTACTTACCTCATAAAATGCTCATTCAACAACTGTTACTGAAACCTATTATATGCCAGGCACTCTTAAGTACTGAAGATTTAGTAGTATATGTTGGAAATTGTTCAACTTGTCAAAATAGAAACTTAAAAATCTACCAGGGAATGCAGACATTTAAAAAATATACTGTGTATCTATTTAAGTTTTATAATGTGACCTGTCCCACAGATACACACACACACACACACACACACACACACACACACACACACACACAGTGCTGTGGGTGTAATGGGAATGGAGGAATCTAGTCTGAAGAATCAAAGAATGATTTTTTTTTTAAGATTTGTTGTTTTTGGACAGGAGACAGAGAGAAGGAGGAAGGCCCAGAGCAGTCTTCATAGTTGTATGTCATTAGTTTTTTGAGTTTCATTCCACAGGTGGGCATGGGGACGCGCAGGGTGGGAACTGGGCAGGGGGCCTCCTGCATGGGAAGCTCGCCCCGGTGAGAATCAAACTGGGGTGGGAAGCACACCTGAGTTCAGCATATGGGTCCACACAGGCTGGGCTTGAGACTTGATGCACAGACCCCAGGGCTGCAATGCGAACGCTCAACCTGCTGAACCATCCTAGTTTTCCCAAATAATGATTTCGTAATTAAAAGGTTGAGGGATGATAAGAGGATGCCTGGCAACAACTTTCAGATAGAGGGTAAAGTCGATACACAAAGGTCCCAAAGAATAATGAATTATAGGCATAAACTATTCCTATTATGCCAAGTGGCAATGAGAGAACAGTTTGGGAAGAGTGGCAGGATCAGTGAAAGTAAAATTATATAGAACTTGGGGAAGCCGGGATGGCTCAGTGGGTTGAGCGCTCACTTTGCAGCACCTGGGACGGAGGATCGAGGATCGAATCCCCGCCCTGGCCTTTGTGGACCCATGTGCTGAACTGGGGAGCTCCCCCAGTCCAGTTCTCTCTCTGTCTCTGTCTCTGTATCTCTCTCTCCCTCTGTCAAAAACAAAAAAAATAAAATAAAATAAAAAAACACGTTTAAAATTATATAGAACAGGTACCAAGAGGAAGAAGGATCCTTTAAATATAAGGTTTCTTGGAAACAAGTAGAGAAAATACGCAGAGTGGGACAGAGAAATAACTTATTCTTCTTAGGTAGTTCCTGCTTTATGAGAACTGCCAGGACATTATGGTAGCACCTAACTTTTTGTAGTTAAGACATCTAGCATTATCACAAACCTTCTTACCTTATTTCTTCTTCATATAGAAAGTATTGTCAGGCCCATTTTCTCTGTGCTGTTACTTCAGAGCATATACAGATCTTGAGACTCATTCCTAGAAATGATCTTGGACTGTAATGGAAAGTGCATTATTTCCAATAAATTAATATTTAATATTCCTGTAAATCTGTTATTTTGCAATCAGATTAATTTTAGTATTTAACTGGTTTAGACTTTTGTGTCAAAGATTGTATACTATCTTCCATTCCAACTTTTAACTTCATTGTGCTAGAAAATTTGAAAAAGGAATTTTGTTCTAACAAAAATATATCCCTTCCAAATACAAACTGATTATAAAGTCATCTTGTTTTTGTATCATAACAGGATGGTAGTGTTCCATGTCTGGCATCAAAATATAATTGAGTCCTCAGTAACTCACCCTACTCAAGCATGCCTGAATTGCCCATAATGCAAGTCTTGCCTCTTAGGTTTCATCCCTTGATTCCTATTGTGTCTTATACTTCTGTACAATTTAAAAATATCCACTGGTTTGGGTCTTTCTTCCCCCCAAAACATGGGCACTAAGTTCATGTTAACATCTTTAATTTACCAGGTTACGGTCTTAAGCTAGGAAAAATAGCCAAGATAGAACAGGGCTCCTTGCTTTAGATCAACAGTTCCCAAGTGGTGGTATGTGTACCCCCAGGAATACATGCTAGGCCATTCAAGGGTACACAAAAAATCATCAGTAATGAGGAAAAAAAAAAAGTAAAATGTTAGTTGTGGAACAATAAATGTTAAGTTTGAATAACTGTTCATGGAAGCACTTCAAAATTTGATAAATTAGTGAATGATGATTGATTAGGGCATAGCTATTGAACCCTTCCCTCAAACTGCTCTTCTGCCATTAGTTTAAAAACAATTCATCTGTGACATTTCTAGAACTTCCCCAAACACATACATCCATAGCCAGACTGATCAGTTTAGTTTTTGACTGAGTAAAAGTGCATATAGTTTAATCATGATTCAAGTAATTTTTTGTTGTTTAACATAGTTTATTATTGTCAAGTGATTTTTTAAAAGATTTATTTTTTATTGTTTTGACAGAGCGAGCGAGCGAGAGAGAGAGAGACAAAGAAGTGGGAGGGCCCAGAACAGTCTTCACAGTTGCAAATCATTTGTTTTTCCAGTTTTATTCCACAGGTGGGCGCAGGGCTGCACAGGGCAGGAACTGAGCCGGGGTCTCACCCCCATGAGAACTGAATTGGGGGCACTCCCCAGTTCAGCATATGGGTCAGCACGGGCCAGGGCCGGGATTCGATCCTCGGTCCCCAGGCCTACAAAGTGAGCACTTAACCCACTGAGCCACCCCAGTTTCCCCTCAAGTGATTTTTTAAGCGTGCCAGTTATGGATCAGTAGTTGGAAACGAACAGATAAAAAACCAAAACTTGATGTGGATTATAACCCATCACCAAGTATACTACTTTTCAACATGTGTCCACAGCTACGAGTATACTCACACTAGCAGAGAAAAAGGTTCATGCCTCAGACACTACACAGAAGAAAAGGAAATACCTGAAGAGTATATTAAATATGAATTTTCATTTATGGAGGATGATGACTATCCTAAGCCTTTGTGTGTTGTGTGGGGGAAAATATTATCCAATGGTTACATGAAACCTTTTTTACTCATAAGACATTTAGAAACAAAGCATCCTATGTATAAAAACAAATATGTTATTCTCAGCGCTTAGAAAAGCATCCATCTGTAATACTTTATGTCAGTAGACAGACAATTGAGAATGCAGTTGAGGTTTCATACCATATTGCTTATCTCATAGCTAAATGTGGCAAAAAACACACCATAGCTTAAGATTTAATTTCTCCTTGTATTAAGGATACATTTTTTAATTTTTTTTTTTTTTTTGTATATTTTGGGAAGAATATTTCCACAAAAATCAATACCCTTTTTCAAGCAATATGTCTCAGTGATTCAGGAAATGTCTTCTGATGATGAAGGTATAGTACTAGACAGAATTAGATAAAAGTTCATCTTTTCTATCTAGATCAATGTGTGTAGCTATTGCTAATTTATCTATTTTGCTTGTTATAGGTAGGAAATGAAATTGAGGGAAACCTGTTGCTTTGTTACCCATTGACAGAGCATACCACAGGGGAAGGTATTTTTAATGCAGTCAATGGTTATTTCATTGAAAAGGGCAATAGTTGGTTGAATTGTTGTGGTATGTACACTGACAAGAGGCAAGCCTGTCAGGTTTATGTTAGGTGTATGTGGCCAAATAAAAGAAGTAGCTCCCCATGTAACATGGAGTCACTGCTCCATTCATAAACAAAGCCTTGTATCCAAGCCTCTTCCTAGTGAACTGAAAGATGTTCTTGATGAGACTGTAGAAGTTGTAAATCTTATTAAGTCACAACCAGGAATCTCCAGACTGTTTAAAACACTGAGTGAAAAAATGAACAGCATTCATAGCACATTACTTTTGCATAGGGAGGTAAGGTGGCTGTCTCATGGCAGGTACTAACACAGATGTTTGAACTCAGACATAAAGTCCAGGTATTTTTTGAACACGATCATTTCCCTGTTGCTCCAAAATTTCAGGACAGTGATTGGCTTCAAAGTCTTGCAAATTTATCAGGTATTTTTTTAGAAATAAATTCAAGTTGGCATTTCAAAACAGCTCAGTCAATATTGGAAGGTCTTAAAGTGTCCTTTTGTAAGTACTTCCCTCGGTGTGGAAAACACCTGGATTGCAGACGCCATCAATGAAGAATTCTTCAAAGCTTAACTATCAATCAATGAAAAAGATCAGCTAGTCGAAATTTCAACCAACTTTTCTTTCAGTTACGATTTTTAAAAGCATCTTACTACCTTCTTGGTAGATGTCAATGAGAAATATGAACAGCTCTCTGAGAAGGTACTCAGATCCTCTTGCCATTTACTGATACTGAACTAATGGAGAGCTTTCCTTCTTAACACCTTCATAAAAAATAAGTACAGTAATAACCTTAATTAATGCAAGTCTGGATTTAAGACTGTATCTTGCATATTTTGGACCTGATTTCAATAAATGAAGTGCATCAAAGACAGCTAACTCATCAATCTCACAAATTTTCCAATCCGCTCATGATCTCCAAAATAATTACTTTTCAGATAATACAAATCATTTGTTAAATACTTACCATTATCAGAATTTAACTGTTATAAAAATTGTGAAATTAAATGTTTGTGCTTTTAGTGTAGTTGTTTTTTCCTAACTTATTACCTCATTTTCACTATTTTACGTTAAGATAGGTACTGACCGAAAGTGTCATTATTTAAAAACAGCTGCTTTAAAAATAAGAGGTACATTTTATAGAAATGGCTTTAAAAAGGGGTACATAAGTGGGAAACGTTTGGGGCGCCTGCTTTAATCCATAAATATAATGGCTCCAGTTCTTTGTGATGTACTATGAAGGTACTGCAGTGAAGTTAAATTGATAATAGTTGAGGACAGCCAGCACAGAAAAAAATCAAAGGTGTGAACTGCAGCCTCACTACTGGTGTGTGTATATATATTCTTTGAGGGCAGGAGCTTTCACATTTCCCCAGAAAAATCTCTGAAGTGATTGTTTCAGGACCCATTATCATCTTACATAGTTCAAATGGAATTATTTAGCTTTCCTCTTAAAATATTTTAGGAGGTGGGAGTTCTTTTAAAAAAATCTCAACTGAAAGGTACTTAACATGGCTTTCTAGATTTCCATTGTTTAATACCCACTCTATAATGTTTTATCATTGCAATAGGTTTTCCAAAAATCTCTGTATCTACCAGATTATTCATCTCGCTTAGATATTTTAAGAGCATATTCAGAGTCACCTCTTCAGTGATCGCTGTCTGCTAAATGTGCATCTGGAGCAGGACAGGTGACCTAGAAACCATAATTTAAAGGAATTTGAGCTGCTGCCTTTGGAATTCTTCAGTATTAATGTTTCCCTTAAGTCATATGACTTCCTATAACTTATTCTCTTACATATATTAATTGCACTAGGTGCAGCTGTTATTTCTTTTATTATTTTGTATACTATAACATATTAATCTCTAAATCAGAACACTTAACGAGCAATGTTGGAAAGGACAGGAGAATACTATTTCAGATTTGTTCTCTGGTATACGAAGAGCTCAGATTCTGAAGTCAAACTGCTTAGAGTTTAAGCCCCATTGTTACAACTTACTGGAAATTATACCTAGAAAGGGCTTTCCCTGAACATTATCATAGATCCAGAAGCACAGATTTTTTAAGAGCCAACATTCTCTTTTCTTCTGTATCCATGAAGCCTGTTACCTGGTATCTAGAATAGGGAGGGGTAAAACTTTTCCTCTTAAGAACCACAGAGAAAAATAACAGGTTTTGTGGACTATTTGGCCTGGCCCACCTAAAAGCAGCCATAAACAATACATAAAAAATCAGTATGGCTGTGTTGTAATAAAACTTAAAAAACACACAGACTGCACTATAACTTGCCAACTCCTAATCGAGAGAGCTATGCCTTTTTTCATATCATGCCTTCAGAATTTAAATTGAGCAAAATATTTTTAAAATATGACTTTTAGGTAAATTTAACCCAATACCTTCTGTTTCCTTTGATTCTCCTCCAAGCATTTATTCCCTGCTTTATATTTATGCGTGTCTGAAGTTTTATTTGACTATTTAGAGCTAATGATGTTACCTAAGTGAGTTAGTTACCTAAGTCTGTGTAGCGCTTAATAATGAACCCAGGGTTTCTCTTCCTCAGCATTATTAACTTTGGGGCAGATAATTTGGTGGGGAAGAGAGTACTGTCCTGTGCATTATAAAGGTGTTGAGAAGCATCAATATTGATGCTGTCACTGCTGACAAGATGCCAGTTAACACATACAACACACACACAACCAGTTATAACAATCAACTGTGTCTCAAGACATTGCCAGATGTTCCCTGGGACAACTTGTAATCACCCTCAAAAAGGTTTGAAACAAGATGACCCTAGCGGTTAACAGTCAGGACTTAAGAGTCAAGTGGTGAATTCTGATTCTCAACTCATTCCATATAACCATAGTATTTTTAAAGTTTAATATTTCAGCTGTCCAGTTGAAATATCTTTGTTTTTGCATCCCTTTGATGATTCTAATTCAGATACCTGGTTTTGTGAGCCAAGATTTGTTTAACCTAAAGTATTTTGACATTTATAGTGCACTGAAATTATACTTTTCTCTGAAAGTATTTTATGTTATAGAAGTATTGGTATCCAACTGGAATTAATAGTTTCACATTTTTATTCAAAAATAACATGATAGATAAGTGAAAACAAAAACTCATGGACATAGTCAATACTTTAGTGGTTACCTGAGGTTAAGAGGGGAGAGGGTGAGGGAGTGATGAGGGAGAAGGGACAGGGACTCAAATATATGATGGAAAGAGAACTGACTCTGGGTGGTAAACACATAATGCAACACACAGAAAATGTAATGTAGAATTGTACACCTGGGACCTATGTAATTTTTACTAATCAATGTCATCCCAATAAATTTAACAAAAAAATGAACGGGAAAATAAAGATTAGAAATAAAAACCAATAAACAGTGAAAACATTTTGCCCGATTTCCACCTTAAAATTCAGTAATTCATAGGGAATTTTCATTACTAAGATTATTTATGGCCATTTTTCTGGATCTCTTTTATGTACACTTCTCAAAGGGCATATTAAAAAGATACAAAGCACGTAAAAATGTGTTTTTTAACAGGTTTCCATCCATTGACTAAGAAAGAATCATGATGGTGGTGAAGAGGATGAAGACTTAGATATAACAGAAGGAAATTAATTTTCTCAAGTAAACTATGAATTTTCATTATCTTCAATGACTTGGACTCCAGAGTTACTGAACTGTGAAACTTTATACTGGATTGATACCATAAACCTTTTTTGAGGAAATTCTACATGAAATGGAAAATAATTAAAAGATTTACATTGATAAAAATGAAGGCTTTAAGGCATATTACACACCAGTCATTTGAATATCCTGTCCAGCAGTATGTGATCTCTTTTATAGGTTCCCTTTTTAAAAAAATATCTATATTGTTTGAGAGAAAGTCAGAGAAAGATAAGGGGGGAGGGCCCAAAGCAGTCTTCATAGTTGTACATCATTGTGACATAGCTCCATTCCATACAAGTGGATGTGGGACCACACAGGATGAGACCTGAATTGGGGGCCTCCTGCATGGGAGGTGAGAATCTTTGGCCCCATTGCAGCGGTTACCAGTTCCACCACAGTTCACCACATGGGTTTGCACAGGCTGGAGCTGGGATTCAATCCTCAGACCTCGCAGTTGCAAGTCAAGCATTCAACCTGCTGAGCTATCCCAGGATCCCTGTATGGATTCCACTTTTTTAAAAAAGATTATGCATTTCAAAAGTTTTTTACATTAATTAATGCAGCATACCTAGTTGAGGTTGCAACAGTAAATACATGAGGAAAACCAAAATATTTAAAAATTGCACTTCTTCTAAGTTAAGACACATTGCTTTCATTACCTGGAAAGGACACTAGACATTCTGATTAATAGAAATTCTACTCCATAAAGTCTTATTTAAAAAAACAGGTCCTTTTTCCCTTTCCTTTTTTTTTCACTCTTACTACAATCTGAAGTTTCATCATTTAATACATAAATTCACTTTTCAACAAGAGTATAATCACTTGATTAAAGGTAATGGAAACCTAGGACATTAGTGTTTTACAGCTATACATAAAAGCATAAAATTTAGTTTTAAAAAGAAAGCTACATTCAGTCTGATTCTAGTTCTAAAACAAAACTGTTGTCATACTAAAACTATACAGGATACTACAACATTTGGAAAGCTGTAATTTGGTGGAATATTGACTAAGAAACCACGGAAAACCATTAATCACTAAAAATTCTATAAAAATTTTACCAAATTACTATCTATTATAATGAAGGAATATGTAGTCATTCTTATTCCTGAAAATATAAAACAATTGAATCAGTCTTCCAGTTATGTGTGATGCTTCTGTTTCTTTGGATGAGGAATTGTATACTTCATTTCATGGATCCCAATCAGGCATATAAAAATTACGAAATGTATAAAGTCACTTAGGAAAATAAAAGGAATTATTCATAACAGAAAAATAAAGACTTCCTAGATTCCTAAAAAGCTTTTTTGTACTTCGTTTTTCATGGTTGCCTTCTTCCTGAGAATAGTTCTCTGCTTCCTGAGAGTAGTTCTAATTGATAAAATTACTTAAGTTTTTTTTTTTAAGATTTATTTTATTGTTTTTGACCCAGAGACAGAGAAGAGGGAGGGCCCAGAGCAGTCTCCATAGTTGTACATCATCAATTTTCAACATGATTTCATTCCACAAAGGTGGGTGGGGGCCGTGCAGGGCAGGAACCAGGCTGGGGGCTTCCCACACGGTAGACATGCCCCTTGAGCCAGGGGCTAAGCTGGGGTGCAAGAACCAAACTGGGGGCCTCCAGCATAAGAAGCACACCCCAGTTCAGCATATGGGTTTGCACAGCTGGGGTCAGGATTTGATCCTTATTAGTCCCTACGGCTGCAAAGGGAGCGCTTAACCCACTGAGTCATACCAGCTTCCCTTAAGTTCTTTTTAAATGAAATACTTGAAACTGAGGATACTATTCCATTTTCAGTATTTAAATTTGGTGTAGTTGGGAGAAAAAACACAGATATAGTATTTCTTTTGCTGCTTACTATAGCATCTAATTTCCCTTGAGCATCAATTGCCCTATCTGTAAAGCCAAAGTAGTAGCTGACATATAAAACAATCAGCAAATAATTCTGATATAAAATGTATCCTCTGCCTACCTCAATGAAATATTTTAAGCACAAAAGGAATACTATACATAGTAATTTCATTAATATAAAATTAAGTTCTTTTTAGACAGCTTAGCAAACATTTTCTTAAAAGGGTCAACAATATTTTTACAATAAATGAATGGGATGAGACAGAAATCAGGCTATTACATACGTACTTATCTATTTAAAAGTAACCACCTTTAAAAACATAAAAACCTTTTAGCTTTCTTGTAAAACAAAACTAAACAAAAAAACTGGCAACCACCCTGACCAATGATATAGACCTCCATCTCTTATCTCCAAAATAGGCTTGTTATTAGGGTTATGGGGATTAAGTAATATAGTTAAATCATAAATATATAGTATCCAGTGCAGCTCAATAAATGACAGCTGACATTTAATATGAAGATGGAGGTCACAGGCTCACTACTCAATAGGTGATACATGGACCAAAGAGCCACTGCTCTTGATAGTGTTCTAAGTGATCAGAGTACTCTTGATTCTTATCTACCGCTTAGTTATTGGATTAAGTTTACATATTGTCTAGACATGATCTATATTTTTCATACCCTCTAGACAAAAATGTTTAAGATAACAAAATGGCACTGGGTATTAAACTAAAGAACCAATATGACCCTAGTGTGCCTAATGTATCTGGGAGTAGGAGAAAGGAAACAAAATTGGCTTTAATTATTGAAGCTGGATGATGGGTATTATGAGGATCTAGTATACTATTTATTCTCCTTCACATGTTCAAAATTGGTGGTGTGCCAGCAAGCTGGGCTGTAGTGCAGAAAATTCCTTGATTTGCTGCATTTGCCAATTTCCATGGTGTCACAGTCACACCACGGCCAATTCTGGTTATCAACATATCACAGTAGACAAAGTTGGAAAAATGTGAAAAATGGCTCCCAACTAGTAGAAGCCAGCTTTGTATAATAAACGTTTTATTCTAAAAAGTTAAAAATATAGTAAACTGATAGATTACGGAGTAAAGTTAACTACCCATATATCAACTAATTTTATATTTACAATCAAAATACAAAGCTTGTGATTATTGGTGACCTCTTATATACCACCATACCACTCCAGACTAGTTTCAGAAGCAGGTCTACATTAAGTGGTATTTCCCTTTAAACTTCATCTTAGCTTTTATTGTTATGTATTTGAGAAGTGTTTTTAGGTCTTCCATACATTCCTCAAGAACCATCCTCAAATGAACCATCTATATAATCTTTGAGCATTTAAAAATATCACTTCTTCCTATTTTGTTCATTGTGCTTGGTTTGGATATTAGTTTATTGTTCTAGCTATTTATAAGTTCACTAGTTTAAAAAGCCATGTACTGATATGCTTTCTTTGAACCAAATTTACCAATTTACTCATTTTATTAGTGAACAGAAACACAGAAACACAGAAACTTCAGTTGGCTTCTCTTAGACTGCTTTAAATCAATGAGAATTAATCCAAGATACTTATAGTACCAACTGGTTAAGTACTGACAAAGCATTTTACTTCTGCAGTATCCTACTATTAAATGACCGCTGTATATAAATTCAAATTTTATACTTATTTTTCAATGTGGAAAATCTCTGGATCATAGAAGTGAAAAAAATAACTTCTATGTAATTATAAAAGGCCAATGTCAAATCACGTTTGATAAAACGAATAATTTTAAAATTAGAAGCCAATATATAATGTTAGTATCCAAGACAAGTCCTGGATATATAAAAACTTAAATTTTGTTACTATAATATAGAGATCATACATAAGTGCTTATACTGCCTATTTAGCACATACTAAAAGTGCCCAATGTTAGCCATCAATATTATGCATATTAAAAAATCAAATCTAGTACACAGAAAATGTCTACACTAAGTGTTCAATCAAAGAAGTCAAATTTGATCATATAAAGATCTCCCTATACTTATTTAATTAGTCTTTTGATACAAAGTTTTGAAATTAAAAAATGATAACCAGTTTTAAAAATAGCAGTAAATTCTTCCTGGAAACACAACTAAATTTATCAGGTATTCCCAGTGTAATCCTGAAAATCCCCTTGTACCTATATTTGGTTTTTTAAATATTGAATTAATCTTATCAGTTTGATTGATGAGATGGTGAAGAAACCATAGAACTATACATAGCATGCTACACTAGCATTACAGGATGTTTGGTCTCTATCATAAATACTGTTTAATTCAGTTGTTGAAAATTTTCAGAAAAGCTGTAATTCTTCTTATACAAATACAAGTAAAGTTAAAGTTGGTCTATTCGGCTGTAATTTTTTATTTTTATAAAACTTAGCAGGTTATGAACATGGAAACTGAGAATATCCTTAGTTTTTTACATAAGTAAATTTCAGGTTCACAGTCGTTTCACTTTGAACTATTTATAATTAGAGGCTTAACAGCAATAACTCAGACAAGGAAGAAGGAATTAATTCTGCAGGCAGCAATGAAAATGCTAAACCTGAACAATCAGTTACTGATCATTTCCTTATACATTTGGAGTAATAGATGTAGATACAGAATGCAAACAAAAGTGAATATAAATTTCTTTCCCAAATACAGCTCTACTTTATACAGGTCTTCAGGTTTATTTATGACATCAACAAAAATTAATGCACTCAAGGATTTAGTCCTGTCCCCCCACTATTAAAAGAAAAAAATACATATAATTTTAAAGTAGAAAAAAGGCAATTTGCAAGCAAAGGAAGAATATTAATAGATTCACATTCTATTTACATTTATTCTATTCACAGGCCAAATTTAAAAATTTTCTCTTCTTTAGATAATTAAAAATAAACATTTAGAAAAACAAATGCATTTCACTGCATTAATACTGTGGGGACATGACTATGAATTTAGAACTGCTCTCTAGAGCAAAATTAACTTAACTTTGCGAGGGCCAACTGGTCTTTCATTCAGATCTTTAATAGCAGCCATAGCTTCATTATAGTTTATCATAGCAACAATGGCTTCTCCTGTAGGTAATCCTTGTTCATTATACTGTATTGAAACTGAATCAGGTATGATTCTATAACCATGGAAAAAGTCTAGAATTTCATTAATATTAGCTTTAAATGGAAGATTCATTATCTTAATAGGTGTTATTCTACCTGAACTATTTAATTTTGGATCAGGCATAAATCTCCCCTTTCCAAAATCAAACTTGCCACCTTCTGGGCGACCAAAATTCACAAAAGGGCGACGACTTCTAAAATCATCAGGTGGGCTCCTAAACTCACCAGGTCTAAAATCATCAGGAAGTCTAGGGTCCTCCTCCAAAGCCTCACTGAGGTCTTCCTCCGGGAGCCGCCTAAGGTCCTCATCAGAAGGGCATCTAAAATCTTCCTCCTGCGGGCTCCTGAAGTCCTCATCAGGAGGATGCCTGAAGTCCTCATCTGGAGGGCCCATAAAATCTTCATCCGGTGGATGCCTGAAATCTTCCTCTAGGGAGCACCTGAAATGCTCCTGGGGAGGCCGTCTGCAATGCTCCTGAGATGGTCTACGGAAATGCTCCCGGGGTGGCCGCCGGGGGTGCTCCTGCGGTGGCTGCCGTAGGCGCTCTGGGGCAGGCCGCCTTAAGTCCTCTGGTGTGGGCCGCCTGAAGCCCTCCGGGGCGGGTCGCCTGAAGCCCTCCGGGGCTGGCCGCCTGAAGTCCTCCCGGGCTGGCCGCCTGAAGTCCTCCTCACGAGAACACCTAAAATCCTCCTCGGAAGCATGCCTGAAGTCCTCCGGGGCGGGCCGTCTTAAGTCTTCCTCCGGAAGTCGCCGAAAATCTGCTTCAGGGTGCCAGCGTAAGTCTTCCTTAGGTGGTCGCCTGCATTCCCCCTGGGGAAGCCGTCTGAAGTCATCCTCAGGGGGGCCTCTCCATTGCTCCTCAGGTAGCTGCCTGAAGTCTCCCTCAGGAAGCCACCTCCAGTCCTCCTCAGGGTGTCGCCTAAAGTCTTCCTTGGGAGGCCGTCTAAAATCTCCCTCCTTAGGTGGCCGCCTCCATTCGTCCTCCCTAAGGTGCCTGAAGTCCTCCTTCCAAGGACATCTCAAGTCCTCTTCAGGTCGCCGGAAATGTTCCTCCCGAGGGTGCCTGAAGTTCTCTGGGGAATGTCTAAAGTCTTCTGAAGGGCACCTATCAGACTGTCGGAAATCCACCTGAGGATGCTTGAAATTGTCCAGTTGCCTCAAGTCCTCCTGCTGATGCCTAAAGTTTTCAGAAAGGCCCACTGCGTATCCTGGTGGATCATTTGAGTCAAATGAATAGAAACGGTCATCTCTATCACAGGACTGTGAATGGTCTTGCATTCTCTTACTGGAAAGCAAGGGAAAATTTACACCAAACTCCTGCATTTGTGCTTCAGATATAAGTCTTAACAATACCTCTGTCCCCAAGAATCTTCGACGGTTTAAACGTTCAGCTTTCAGAGCCTGTTCTTCAGATTTGAATTTCACCAATGCTTCTCCCAAACCAACTCCTTTGTCATCATAGAGCAAGTAAATGTCATCCTCAGCAAGTGAAAAGTCTGCAAAGAACTTTTGCACTTCAACTTTTGTAACATCAAATGGAAAATTTCTTAAGTATATGCACAGCTTCTGGCCAGAGTAGCTTTCCTGAGAGTATTTTTGTGAAACATGTCCAAGCCTCTCTTTCTCTATTGATGCTGGTCTTTTCTTCTCATAACATTCAATGAACTTCAGCATTTGTTTTCTAGAAATTGGATCAACAAGGACTGGACGATATTGTAAAACAGTCTTATGTAAACCCAGAGCAGTGTTATAGTCTTTCAGAGTCTTGAACATCACAAAGGCATATCTCGTTCTCCTTTCATCTTTATATAAAAACCTAATCTGTTCATTAGTAAGGTCAGTATCCCTGAAGAAATTTCTTAAATCTCTTTTGGTAATACTTAGGGACAGATTTTTTAGGTGAACATAAAATCCGAGAGGGGAACGAGAACGTGTTCTTCTGGGAGATTTTGAATGAGATCGTTTTCGAAAATGTCTATCATTTATTCCTCTCCGTGGTGAATGCTCTTCAATTCTCATAGGAACATCAGCCTCCTTAACTGTACTGCCACCAAACTCAATCCACTCTTGTTCTGAGCCTTGCATTACTTCTATAAATCTTGAACCCATAAAACTTCTATGACATTTAAGACCTCCTGAAGCATCAATACATGAAGCAAATTTTACTATCGCATCACCATTATTTCGGCCATCATGATGTTTCAAGAAAATTACTCCATCCACACACAAACCAGAGAAAAAGACACGCACGTCATCTTCATTTACTAAGTAAGGCAAACCTCGTAGAAACAAATAAGGATTCTCTGCCTTCAATGGCCGTGTCTTTCTTGGCCTTAAATCACCATGTCCTGTACCATTTGTATGAAACCCAGCATCTTGATTAATTGGAGAGCCATATCCAGAATTACTTGCTTCTTCTTTAATACCATCAACAAAATTAGATAAGGAGCCAACCCCTGATGCCCCAGATCCTGGTCGCTCTCTTCCTATGCGGTCAGTTCTTTTCATTTCTATCGTCTTCTGCATTTCTGCCTTACTGCTCAGAAAAAGCTCTACAGATGAATCCTTGATAAACCCTCCTGAACGACTTATGGCACGTCTTGCATCTTCATCTACTGCAAAAGTAATAAAAGCCTCCCCAATTTCCCCTCCAATTATATGCACTCCTCCATCAGGAATAGTCAATCCCGTGAAAAAGTGACGAATATCCACAGGCCCCGCAATAAAAGGAAGCCCCAGTAAACGGATGACTACAGCCATGCTGAGCTCAAACCACAGCAATAATGACCTGTAGACAAAAAGGTACACATAATAATAGCAAGTCTTATTTTTTAAGTACCTTAGACCAAACTAAGCTTAATAATTACTTGGTTCCTACCTTCTTCAGCATTTATAAATGAAAACAAAATAGAGTTCACAAAAATATTGACTGTATCTAATTCTTAAAAAAAAAAAAATAAAGGAATAAACTTTCTTCCTTCTAAACAAATTGAACTACTTTGAAGATAACATTTTCTTATCACCTATCCCATATAGTATCGCCTATCCCAAATATATCAAATCTTCTTTGTAAGTCTATGAAGTGCTGCCTCAGAACAAAACCAAACTATATTCAGACTCACTCAGAAGCATATCTTCTACTGAAACATGAGACAGAACTTTGTGGTTTAATGTTTCAAGAATTTCACCATGATGAATTTTACATATTTATAAAAGCCATTATGGTCAGTATATAATTCTTTGCTCATAATAAATCGCTTTACAAGTGCATCACTGGCCAGACATAAAATACAGAAGCCACATGTACCTAAGATGTACTATTCAACTTCACATTTTTTTGTCAAGCCTCTGTGAAAGCCTTAAGCTCTGTATATCTTACCTTTTTGTTTTTTAATTTCTTGGAGACCTGTTAATTCTGTAAAAGCAACTTAACTGTGGAAAGAAAATGAAATATAATTAATCCTCGGACCCTGTAATTGATCTTAAACAATGCCAGATTAGGATATTCACTTTAGAATTACCTATTAAAAGTGAAGCAATATAAGGAATTACAATTATGGGCATTACAAAATGGTCTTTGTTCCAAGGGGAAATGAGTCATCCTTCAGCAAAAAGGAGGTACAGAGTCCAAGTAGACATCTGCAAATTATTTAAAAACAAACAAACAATAACAACTTCTATAAACTAAACTTAATTGGAAATAGTACGAGGAAAAGAGTGATGGAAGTGTTATATAGGAGGGCTGTCTGGAAAAAATTCAACCAGAAGTGCCTCTATTTTTCACATTACATAGCTAGCTGGATACCTTCCGGACAGCCCTCATATTTTGACTGGAGTGTTTGTTATGTGGATGTATAAATTTATCAAGCCTAAATGAATTCTATCTTTAAGATCTGTGCATTTCACTGTATATAAATGTTACACAAACTCAAAAAAAAAAAAAAGACAACTGTTCTACAAGTAAAACGACAATTTAAAAACACCAAAAAAATTCCCTAAAACTTCTTATCACTTCCACCCATGAAAAGTCCGAACACCTAACTCATTATGTCCAACTGTCTTGCACTTCTCCCTTTCAAAATATAAGACTGAATCAATTCAAAAGGCAACCATTCAAAATAATATAAATGAACAAAAACTATTTCAAATTTAAAACGAATTGTTAAAGCAAAATCCAAACAATGGCTACCATTTGGATACAATTTTTAAGTTCTACATATGCAGCTCACACTTCCAAACATGGAACCAAATGTCCCAACTCCCATATTAATGTAAATACTATCCCTAAAATCAAAAATCTCAACTACTTATCTTAAACTCAACTGCTACTCCATAAACTCCTAAAATAATTACTATTAAAATTCACCTCAAACCAAACAGAAAACGTTTAAATACAGAATCTTAAGCCACGTTTATTCCATTTCAAACAAATGTCCTGGGTTTTACTGAGGAAACCCAACAGATAATGTAGAAAAGTAAAAATATAATAAAAATACATTAACTTGGAATGTGTGAAGACTATCAGTATTACCTACTAAAAATCACATCTAATACTTTCAGAGACACCTGACCTAATATTTAATGTAGTCTTACCAAGTAAGTTTTTAAGACCTGTTGAATAATCATAAATTTGTTTTTAATGTGCTAATAAATGTTGCTTTAATTCAGCACTTACACGTTAGGTACCACTCTTCCACAAAGTGGGGTCTGAAGACCTATTCTTTGAGGTCTGCAGTTATATTTTCCTTTGAAAGGTGTCCATACATGAAAACTTTTTAAATTACAAGGTACATAGGTATCAAGATACATAGGTATCAAGAAATTACTTGGCATATCCGAAATCTGAATTATGAAGGCCAAATTAATATTAAAAATATAATGAGGTCTATTATTAAAATATTTGTACTATATATGTGAGTCACAGGGTATATGGGGAATCTCCGTACCTTCTGTTCAACATCGCTGTGAACCTAAAAAAAAAAACTGCTCTAAAAATACTTTTTAAAAAAGAATCTGCACAGTAACCAAAAAAAAAAAAAAATTGAGTACAGGCCTTGTGTCTTCAACAAACCAATATCCACACCAACATTTTAACAAAAACTATAAATGGCTTCTAGAATAGTTGTCCACATTAAAGTTCCAAGACTCCTGCCTATGCAAATTGACTTAGCTCCTTTTAAAAAGTATTTTGAATGCAGTGTAAAATTACATGTATTTAAAAATAAATATTTATTTTTAAATACATATAATTTTACACTGCATTCAAAAAAATTCTAAATTTTTTTTTTTCTTAATTTAAAGGCCTTTATCCTGAGAACAAAAAATATATCTCTGAGAGAAGTTAGGGATGTTTCAAGGATATATCAATTTCAAAAGAGTTCTAGTAATTTATCCTCTCTAACTTAAAAACATTTTAACTAAGTAAGTAGTTCCATGAGTACAAATCTCATGAATTCCAATTCAAGCAAACTAACTAAAAATTTTGTTCTAATTTGCCAACAGTTAAATATAACTAATGCTTAAACTTTTTGCCCTTGAGATAATACGGTAATGTACTATTTATCTCTCTACAATAACACATGTAAGAGACCACCTATAACAGACCAGTTATCAAAGTTAGCACTTTTCCTGTGGTTGCCATGTTATTTTCTAAAGCTAATTCCCCAGAAAGTATATTCTTAGAACATTACACAAAAAGCAAAACACACAAAATACTCTAAAGTATTCTACACTTAAATACTTTGTATTTGTGAATGCAACAAGTATTTTTTATGACCGTGTTGATTTAAAGACAGTGATCGATTAGAACCTCTAAGAAAAAAAAGGAAGCTCATTTAAGGTCACGTCACTGAAATTAATAAGTTAATTTTAAATAATACTGCTGCAATTTTATCCGACTCAAACCACTTGATAATTATCACTAAACAATAGGAAACCTGAATCTTCTTATCAAGCCTGACTGGGAAACTTGAGGGAGGCTAAATAGGTATTATTTCAGACCCATTTGATTTTTAACCAGCGAATAAGTTTTCCAGACATGGTGAAGCAGCGAAAACTGCGACTACTTCTTAAAACCCAAAACTATTAACAATATTTGAATTCTAAAAACGCATGCGATTCCCCCGCAGAAAATAATCTACTCCCAGTCCACAAGTATTCTTTATGATGATCTGCCTTTTATCTTCTTATAATGTAGATGGTTTAAGTGAAAACCAAAGGCATGACGACACAGAGCTGTAGACCCCAATAGAAACTGTAAATGAAGACGAATCCACACGGAACAGGATTTCCCTTAACATCCATCATTCTCATACGGGCATCATCCGAAGGCATCGATCGCTTCTATAGCCCAAAGCCTTTGTCCAGTTTCCCAGGGGTCAGCGTTTCCTTTTTTCATGCCAGGCCAAAGTTGCTACGTGCGATCCGATGCTGTCGCCAGACCTTCTGCCAAAATCAGCTTTCAAATCAACCTGGACCGCCCAACATCCGCGCCTTTCCGTTATGCCGTCCCAAGGGCAAACATTCAACCTAACTCACCACAGGGTGAACTGCTCCCCAACCTAACTGAAAACCACTGGCCCCTCAAGCCTGAAGAGCCTAGCCTTGAGCGCATTCCTCTCATCACTGACTACGATGACACAGCAAAGTAAAATACCTATGAAATCCTTCGAGGCCTTCACTCTCAAGAAAACTGAGAAGCGAATACGCAACAGCACATGGAGGGTGACCGGAGAGTTAGGAAAGAGAGTACCGTACCCTAACAGTAGAAGCTATGCTAACTCCTGGCGCAGCCGCCGGCCCCGCCTTTCCCTGTTCTTCTGTCTCTCGTCGCCAACCCCTCCCCACCCACGACGCTACAAGGGTAACTACTTCGTATTTGTCAATAAACACACACCGCTGCTGCCGAGATGCGAGATGGGCACACAAAGCCGGGTGCGGGGGGCTCTCCTGTCGCAGCAGCCTCCCCAGACCAGGTAAAGAGAGTCCTCAGTGAGCCCAGAAGAAGATGGCGACCACTCTCCCCACCCCTCCAACTAGAGGGCGTAGGGTTTGCCCATGCGCTCTCCAAGCGTAACCCGCCACCCCCGCCACGTTTGCGCAAGCGCCCTGACGCTCACCCGCTTCCGGTTGTCAGGGAAGGGAGGTGCCGGCCTCCTCGGCTTTGCTGAACTCCTGGGCATGCTCAGAGTCAAGCCACCGGGATCCTCACCAAGGAGGTACCCCAAAGTTCGGGGTTGACGTGTTGCTGTGTTAAGATGCTACAATAAAAAATAACTGTTAGTACACTGGACAAATGCTCATCACGTCCAGGAATTAAGGAAAGAGATGTAAAAACAGAAAAGTTAACGGTTTCTGTGTCTTCACAGCGCTAATGTGTGGTGTAAGCATCTTCTGAAATGATCTTTGGCTTTAAAAGGCAACAAATGTGTTAATTTTACTGTCTTTGATATTCCCCAGGCACAATGCCAACACCCAGAGGGCTTAATAAATACATGTTTATTCAATTTTATACACATTACAAGCTTTATGCAGAAGTGCCTTTACACATTTGTTATTCCTACCTTTGGGGTTTTGAAACACGAGAACGGATAGGCCACTCGTGAAAACTGGGAAGTGAAAAGCACCATTACAGTCATGTTCTGTATGCCTGTTCTGTAATAGCTGATGACCAACCTCGTGTTTGATTTTATTTTACAATTTACAAATAGCAAAGCAACCCACCACGTTTAGCTACATATGCATTCATAAGTGGATTCAAAGCTTACTGAGAAAGGAGAAATCAGTCTTTAAAACGGTAACATACAAGAAAAAGTATGAGTTTTTAATTCCACTCACTGCAAAATACTCTATCTCTAATGACATGATTGTGGAAAAGAAGAGGCAGTTTAGTAAGGGGATAATAGGTGGTTTCTGGAATGAGAGCCACCATTTATTCACTTGGGCAAATTGCTTAGCCTCTCTATGACTGTTTCCTCATCTGTAAAGTGGAGACAATAATAGTACATATCTTAGGATTGCTGGAAATGTTGAATGACTCAATATATATAAGTATCTGAGACTGTATAAATATTAGTGACTTGTTTCAAACGTTAAGGTGCTCCATAGTCAAGCAGGGGAAGTCACCTTGGGGAGCAAAGCTTAGTGATTAGGTAACATTTACCTTGATTAATCCGCACAGTTCAGGGTTTGGTCCTGATCTGGCATGCTCAGGAATGTGAACTAAAAAAACTATTTTTTACTGAAGGTTAATTATGCACCAGGCCCTGTGCATTATCTTATTCTTACTACTTTTGGAGGTAGGAACTATTATTTTTCTTATTTTACAAATAAGGGAATTTGAGGCATAAGCAATTACATGGCCAAGCCCAAGGTTAAATAAATAGTACAACCAGGAATTGAACCCTGATGATTTGCTTCCAGATGATACTACAAGTATATTTCAGAGATATGTGGGTTCTGTTACACACCACTGCAATAAAACAAATATCACAATAAAATGTCACATGATTTTTTTGGTTTCCCAGTGCATATAAAAGTTACATAAAAGTTTAGACTATATAATAGACTATTAGGTATACAATGCCATTGTGTCTTTAAAAAATACATACCTAAATTTAAAAATACTTTATTGCTAAGAAAACATAACCATAATGTGAGAAGTTCAGTGAGTTGTAATCTTTTTGCTGATGGAAGGTATTGCCTCAATGTTGATAGCAGCTAATGGATCAGGGTGGTGGTTGCTGAAGGTTGGGGTGCCTATGGCAATTTTTAAAAATAAGAATACATGAAGATGGCAACAACAAATGACTCTTGCTTTCATGAATGATTTGTCTGTAGCATGTGATGCTGTTTGATAGAATTTCACCCAAGAACTCCTTGTAACATTAAAGACAATCCTCTCAACGCCAGCTGCGGCTAACAACTAAGTTTATGTAATATTCTAAATGTTTGTTGCCATTTCAACAATGTTCATAGTATCATCATGAGGAATAGATTCCATCTCAAAGAACCACTTTCTTTGCTCATGCAAAAAGCAAGCCCTCATCTGTTAAACATTTATCATGCAATTGTAGCAATTCATTCATATCTTCAGAGTCCACTTCTAATTCCAGTTTTCATGTAATAGCAGTTACTTCCTCCACTGAAGTCTTGAATGGGTCAAAGTCACACACGAGGGTTGAAAACTTCTTCCAAACACTTGTTAATATTTATATTTCACATCTTCTCATGATCATGGATAATTGTAATGGTACCAAGGATGGCAAATCCTTTCCAGAAGGTTTTCAATTTACTTTGCCCAGATACATCAGAGGAATCACTTTCTTCAGCAGTTATAGTATTACAAAACGTATTTGTTAAATAAATGATATCTGCAAAACATGATAAAGTGAAGTGCAATAAAATGGGGTATTCCTGAACTGTACTATACAGGGACAGCATTCGATCCTCTGAAGCAGACTCCCTTTAAAAAGTACACAAAAAACAAAATGCAAGAATGTCAATATAGTCAATATTAATGCACAAGAAGAAACACTAGTAAAGTGAACAGGAGATGAACTCAGGCTGACCAGAACTATCCTGGCTACAT
>PVKE010014602.1:0-34700 GCA_004027555.1 Craseonycteris thonglongyai | reverse complement strand
AAAAAAAAAAAAAAAAAAAAAAAAAAAAAAAAAAAAAAAAAAAAAAAAAAAAAAAAAAAAAAAAACCCTACAAGTGAGTGGTAAGTGACAATAAAGCTGCATCTGGCACTTGAATCACTCTAAAACTATCCCTTCCCCTTCCCTTGCCCCTGCCTTTCCTGTGGAAAAAATTGTCTTCCATAAAACCAGTCCCTGGTGCCAAAAAGTTTGGGGACCTCTGCTATAGGGCAACAGAACCCCTACAAGTGTTTGAAATATGTGAGTGACATGCTTAGATTTAATTTATGAATATATAATTCAGGGAGAAACTTTGAGGAGCAGATGATATGGGTGGTGGGTGTAAGGAGCCAGTACTGCAATTCTCATTTAATAAGGATGTAGATAATAGATGTGTTAATCTGAGATTTAGGATGGACTGCAATTGTATAGTGTCTCTAATTTGTTTATTGTTTTCATTTTGAAATATATCGAACTAAAAGTAATCTTGAGAGAATGGTCCAGTGTATACTCATATATCTCTAACTAAATTCACCATCTGTTAACATCTCCCTCTACTTCCATTTTACAAAATCATTTGAAAAACAGGCTACAAATGTCATATAACATTTTACCCCTAAATGTAGTACTTCAGTTTGCCTATTTCAACAATGAGCACCTTTTTTAGCATAACCTCAGCACCCTTATAACACCTAAGAAAGTCAACCTCCAATACATGGTATCACCAATATAACTCATACAAATTTTTCCAATTGTCTATTTTAAAAGTTCTTTATGGTTATATTTTGTTTTGTTTTGTGTTTTTGTGTTTTCTTTTTATATAAAACATCCAACCAGGATGCATACGTTCACATTATTTCCCCTCAGTCTCTCTTGATTAAACACAGTTTCCTTTACTTGCATCGTTTTTCAAATGTTTTGAATTATTTGAAAAGTCCAGGGAGGTTGTCCTGCCAATACCTCATAGTCTACCTTTATCTCTCTCTTCATGAGTAAACTTAGGGCAAACATTTCAAATAAGAACATCCTATGGGTGATATAAAGACACCTCATGTCTCTCACGCCATCACATTACGTTCACATGACACACCTCCATGCAGTTAAGAATGAAAGATCAGATAACTCCATCATAAAGGTATCTTTCCACTTTGTAAAATTAAAGTTGATATTGTGTTCTCCAACAGCATTTCATCTTATGGTTTAATGATGTTACCTACAATTACTGCAATTATTAGTGCAGTGGTTCTACATGGAATGCTGACATTTTTCTGTAAAGGAGCTCTATCTTCTTTTTTCTCTGTTTCTGTCTGTCTCTCAATGCTTTTCCGTGTTTCTTTCTTTTTTGTTTTTTAATTCAAATGTGTTATATTTAATTATCATCATTATTCTTTTTGTTGTTCAGGTTGTTCCAGTTTTTGTTAGTGGGATCTCCTTCAAACTGCCTTCTGGTCCTTCTATAATTTCCCCATTAGATTCTGAGCATTCCTTATTTTCTAGCATAACAAGGTGTTCCAGGCTTACCTTGTACTTTTTCTTCCCCAGACTGGAATCAGCCATTCCTCCAGTAAGTTCTGGTTCTTATGATTAGAAAATGCTAATTAGGAAAAAGATTTGATTACTGGATGTTTATTGCCTCTGGTGTGTTATTGCTTCTTGACCCTTTTGGGAGATATAGTTAGGGGGGGAAATGTTATGTATTTTCACATACATGTGTACACCTGAGCACACATTTGAGTGTTTTTGTATAATAGTTCACGTTGCAGTTCAACACCACAGGGTTCTTTCTCACCTTCTTCCATTTGATACTTGTGTTTTTCTTTTCCTACAGTATATACACTTGCTCCTGAAAATAACCAAATTTACTCATTTTTCATCTCACAATATGCCCCCAATAGATCCAGAATTAGACCACCAAGACCACTACCAAGAAACCATCTAAATAAAGTTCAAGATTTTCGCTTCTTTTTGTTCTTATGCAATATTTCACATAGGTTTTACAGTCAAAATATTGGATTCAGAAGATAATTGAATTCATTTTTTTCCTGTGTGAACATTTCATTAATTTTGTCTAAAATTAAAATTATTCATATCTATTTTTATTCCCTAAGTTTTTTATTTTTTATATTTTTCATAATTAATTCATTTCTATTGTCCAAAAGTTAAAATTATATGGAAGAATAAACTCAGTGAACTCTCTTTAGCATTCTTTTTCTTATCAAAAAGGCTCCTTTCGCTCAAGCAAATAAAGTACAAACAAACAAACAAGCAAACAAACAAAAACCTTGACTGTCCCTAGAGGCCAAAATGCTTTAAAATTTTTTCCAAAATGACACAAACCAATGATAAGATCACAGTATGTGCGATGATTTCAGATTATGAAGAAAAGAGCCACTGAAATAATGTTGAAAATTGAAGCTAAAGCCCCCAAAAGAAAGAAAATTATGGTCAAGGGAAGCCGGGATGGCTCAGTGGATTAGGCGCTCACTTTGCAGCTCTGGGGACCGAGGATTGAATCCTGGCCCCAGCCCGTGTGAACCCATATGCTGAACTGGGGAGTGCCCCCAGTTCAGTTCTCACCGGTATGAGATCCTGGCCCAGTTCCTGCCCTGTGCAGCCCCGCCCACCTGTGGAATGAAACTATGTAGAAAAACTGATGATGTGCAGCCATGGAGACTGTTCTGGGCCCTCCCCCTTCTCTCTGTCTCTGTCTCTGTATCTCTCTCTCTTTGTCAAAAACAAAAAAAATAAATCTTAAAAAAAAAAAAGAAAATTACGGTCAGTTTATTTTAGAGAATTTTGGGGAGAATCTGCAAGACCTGAGCCATCAACAAGGTCTTTTCTGATGTATCCGGACAGGCTTATTTAATTTCACATTAAGAAAATCCATGTTTGAAACTGGGCCACCCAGGTCTGAAAGAAATTACTAAAGCTCACTGAATGGTATTTGACCGAGTCAACACAGAATACAGCAGACCTTCCACAGTTTGGGTCTTTCTATTTCTGCTTTTCAACTCTTCGTGTTATCTTTGCTCTTTCCACTACAGCCACCCAATTCATGCCCCGTCCCTTGTACATGCTCTCCTACCTCTCATTTCTGTACTTTTACCCATCACTCGGAATGCCCCTCTGACTTACTTTATTTTTTAAGCTGAGAAGCTAGTGCTTCTAAATGCAAGTATTTATTTAGACATCAGATATTTTGTTTCCTTCTTGTCTCTAACATCTGTTTATCCATTGTGTACTAAATGTCAGGTGTGCTCATATTATTTCACCCAAAACACACCCACTCACAATTATTCTAATTTGGTTTTATGTTAACTTATTGGTTTTAAACCATGAGCTCCTTGATAGCAGGTCTCAAAGGCCTAGCGTAATGCCTAACAGATGTGGGTGTTCAAGAAATATTTGTTGAAAGACCAACTGAGAATTATCAAAGTGGAATGATCATGATGTCTTCCTTTGCAACCTGCATATGGAGATAAAATACCCACACAAACTACAACTCTTAAAAGTTCTGAGCTTTAATTGTCCTTTGATTATTTTGACCTATTTTTCTCTAGTGCTATCCCCACGAGTCATGATATTGGTACATCTTGTTCCTTTGAGATTCATGAAAATACAGTGAATGTGGGTAACCTTGGCTATTTGATTTGAAAATTTATTGTTTTGTATTATAAACGTATTCTAAAGTAGGTACACCTGGCACCAAAGCTCTGACGATTAAAAACAAAACAAAACAAAACAAAATTGAATAAACAATTGAGATCTTAGCAGTGACATTTGGGGGATGAAATTGGAATATATGTTGTGGTGAGCTCAAGAGAATAGAAATTATTTCAGATGTTCCAGAATAAAAAGGAATTCTTGAGTCATCCACAGATGAATTAGTCATCAACTAAAAATATAGAATATGCAAGGAAAATTATTGCAGAAGATGGAAAAATAGAGCAATTGTGAACTGAAACTATAGTGCAATCAGGGACCTTTTAGGTGAATATCAGTAGGGCAGCCAACAGTAAAATTTAGCAGTTATGGGGATAAAAAAGAATATGGTCTAGAATCCATCCTGGAACATTTCAATAGAGATGGTTTGTTTCCAAGACGTAAAACTAATGTAACTTAGGAAATCTAAAGCAAATTTAAATTTTATATATTTTATGTCAATATGCAGATGTAAATACATAACCAAATTTTAAAGTTGGTTAATAAATCATATTTAAATTATTAACATGCATTTACTTAAACAGTGTTATGGTGTAGGTGAGGTAAGAAGACAGTAAATAAATACAGACTGTTTTGTACAGAGATACTTGAAAGTCAGAAAGTTTGAATTTTGTTCTACCACTTGCTACTGATTGTGTGACTTTAGATAACTTACTTGAGTTCGCTAAAGCATAGTTTTCTCTTTTAAAGAAAGGAATGATCATTGCTTTGCAAGATTATTGTATGGATTAAATTGAAAAATATGTAAAAAGCATTATTAGTACAGACTGAAATATAGTACATGCCCAATAATGATCTTGTTCTTGTTGAAATTCAGGCCCTTTTCTCAAGTAAATTTTTTAAATAATGGAAGTTCAGTCCTTCAAAGATCAAATATGTTTTTAAAAAATTCTTCACCTATTATCTATATTTTTTAAAAAGCAAAACAACATATTGCACACTTTGCTATCTTCCTAGAATGAGTAAAAAGTGCAAAGGTTAGCATATCTTTACCCATACGACTCATTGTTATAATTTCTGTAATCACATTTCGTTGTAATGCAACCGTACTCTCTAAAGTTTTTGATTCATTGCAACTGTTTGCCCATTTTGTAAATGAAACTGATTGTATGTTGTATAGTTTTAGTCATTACTTCCCCCTTTTTCATGCATATTCATTGCTTTTGATCATCTATATCAGTGTTTGATCCCAACAACTCCTGTAATTTTCTGCTTCTGTTTTGCAGTGTGATTAGATTGGCTTTACTTTAAAATCTGTCTATAAAATAGGAGGTGAGTGCCTGGCATGCTCTTTTGAGAGAGACATGTAGAGTTCAAGGATTTGTGGCACAGAGTTTATTCAGAAACATTTTTTTTTTCCTTCTAGTCGCTGAAAGTATATTTTATTTAAATGTAGAGTTTGAGACATATGAATGCTGGATAAAAAAAACATTACTAATAATTGTTTTTATTTGGTTAATTTGTTATACTACTATGGCCTTAGTGGTGATATACAAATTCATATCAGAAAAAAGGTTCTGTTGTCATTGTTGAGAAAATGAGAAATTTATCAATTAGATTTCAGAATCATTATAAATGATGAATGGAGAAAATTCTTAAGAATAGCAAGTATATATAATATATAAATATTGCTTTATCAGAGCCACAAATTTCTTTCATGTTTTCTTTGTTCTACTCAGAGAATATTATTAATAGCATCATTTACATTTTCTTTTTAAGCACCTTGAAGGCAAATGTGTGATAGGTAGCATATTTGGTACAAGAAATTATGAGAGTATCGATAGACATTAAGGTCAAAGTCATTTAGTTCTGTGCTCTAATTAAGCTCAATACTTACCTTTTTTCTTACAGATTCCAGGCCCAAGTAAACATTATTTTCTTTAGATCACCTTTTAACTACTCTCACTAGTACTATTTCTTTATTCTCTTCTGTAATAATTTATACATTTTTTTTTTTGGCCAAATTGGAACTACTCTTTTAACAACCTTCCTACTTCTAACTTCTCCATCTCCCATTTTCTATACCTCAAATTCCAAAACAGTTAAGTATACCGTTAGTGTTCATCATGACTAATATTTAATAAGTCGTGTCTGGGCTACATCCTATTCTCAGTGGTAGGTTTACACTTTAATATTCCAGTTGGTTTAAATAAAACTTATGAAGTGAAGTGATTGGGCTCTTTAGATTAGCCTTAAGTATTTGTGAACAAATGGATTAATGATAATTCTCATACCATTCATAATGATTTTAAATGAGCAGGGTAAAATATTAGAGGTAGAGATCTTTTATTCTGGATTTAATATCCATAAAAGCTGAAAATCCATACATACATCTTTTGTATAAAGTAATTATTCTTATCATGAGTTTTATTTTGTCAGCTTTCTTGGTTGTTGTATGTCAAATACCATTTTATTTCACATTGTTTTTTATGTTATCACAACTCTCATTTCTTTCTTAGACATGGTAGTAAACAGAAAAAAGAATGTGAGGGATGATAATAAGAAAGAACTGGAGGGGGAAGCCGGGATGGCTCAGTGGGTTAAGTGCTCACTTTGCAGCACCGGGGACCAGGGATCAAATCCCAGCCCCGGCCCGTGTGGACCCATATGCTGAACTGGGGAGCTTGCCCAGTTCAGTTCTCTCTCTGTCTCTGTCAATGTATCTCTCTCTCGCTCTCTCAAAAATAAAAATAAATAAATAAAAATATATTTAAAAAAAAGAAAAGAAAAAAAAGAATTAGATATTTAAAAAAAAAGAAAGAACTGGAAGGCTCAGATGTGTCTTACCGCTGCTAACCCAAGTGCTCTTATTCATTGTTTTGACTTACCAGCTTAAAACAATGGTTTTCTCACCATTGTATATACTAGTACATATTGAGTTGCTAATTCTAGGCACTTGGTTAAATAACATGTTATTTTTAATCTGTGCAGTCACTCTGCAGGGAAGGTGTTATCCAGATGAGGAACTTAAGTCATAGAAAATTTAAGTAAATTAAGTCTTGTAGCTACTGGATAGCTGAGATAAGATTTGAACACTGGTCTTTCTGATACTGTTTCCATATCTGCCTATAGTTTTGATACTTGTATCCATTAACAGTCAGTTCCTCTTAAATGTCAATAATCAGAAAAAGGAAATGAGGGATTTACTTCATAGAAAAAGATGTACCAAAACATGAAAATAGATGTAATATTTCTGTCATCTATATGTTGCCAAAAGAGATCAGGATTAGTTGGGGTTTATTTAGTTTTACTTTTAATTATCCCTACATCAAATATATGCTATTAATCAGCTAACCTTCTCTTTCTAAAAATTATTATCAACAGATAACAGGAAGTGTTTGATGAATCTGGAAAAAAAATTGTATCGTTCAGGCCTCAAGTTTGTACAAATCTCCTTGCCAGTTTTTTTTTTCCTTCCCTTTTTCTATTTAGAATATTGGAGAAAGTATATTTTTTACACTGACTTGGTTCTTAGTGTGTGAGAAAACTGAATCTGGGTCCCAAGTTTGTTGGTTAAAGTAGAATAAAAAAGTTTTTTCCCAGTGAACTGGGAAGTGTTTCTTAAAATTTCAATAATGAATACTTTTCATGCTCTGATTTAAAGTTTTAAAGAACCAAATGTTACATATAAGAATTCCTAAAAGTCTCATTCTGATACAATTGTTTGCCAGTTGGCTACTGGCAAGGGTTTTGGTGGGGGAGGGGAGGTGGAGTCAGTTTGCAAAGGATCTGCAGCAAATGAATTAGACCAGTAATGGCTTCACTCTTCTGCTTTTCCCAACCTAAGCAGGATTAGGACTCAGCTGCAGTGGTTCCCAGGAATACGTAGGCTGTTTTCTTCTGGGGTATTTTTTTCTTTTTTTTCTTTACTAGGGAAGTCATAGCTTCCAACAAGTGGCTTTTATCAGCACTGTATACATAACTGTAAATTCAAGTTGAAAGAATTACTTTCAACAACATTAGGGAATGAGTGAAGAAATAGTTTATAGTATGGCACTATTTGGTTAAGGGTCGAAATTAAAGATAGAGATTATAGTAGCGTAGTATTTAGGTTTGCAGAATTCCAGTGTGGGTCACAATATATTGTTTTTTAACTTCCAGTGATTAAAAAAATAAAGACCTGCCAAGAGAAACTAAGAGTGTAGTGTTAAGGTTTGTTTTATAGTTGGATTATATTATGTTTACAAAGTCTAGATAAATTCTTAGAAAAAAATGAATCATCTCTGTTTTGCTGAATTTTATAACAATCTTGGATAACAGTGATTCTAATCTTATGTCACAAAGAGAAAATGAAAGAAAGCAGAGGAGACTTAAGTGTCTTGATCAATGCTGCATAGCAAAATAATCACATGTGGGAGGCCCCCAGTTCAGTCCCACCCCTCCCCCCCCCAGCCCCCAGTTTGGCTTCTGATTTGAAGGGGCATGCCTCCCAAGATGTACAACTATGGAGACTGCTCTGGGCCCTCCCCTTTCTCTCTGACTCTCTCTGTCAAACACAATAAATTGTTTTGTCTCTTGACAAAAACAATAAAAAATTTTTTAAATGTTATTAAAGAGCTATTACATAAATAAAAAATAAAAATGATAAAATGTAAACTTAATTAAAAACTTTTTAGGAAGCATACAATTAATAGGAAATAACATATAAAAATGTGAAATGCATAGTTTATATATAGAAGTTTTTCATCCTGTAAATTTTCTATTTTGGAGGTATCTTTGACAAGAGTATCTTCCTTTCCATTACCGGTAATCCAGTGAAGTAGTGAGGCTTGGAATGGGACCCATCTGTCCTTTGCTCTTAGTGATCTGCATTGCCCTTCACACCTTGGTGATGGGAGAGCGTAACACCCAAGCTATGCATCCTGCTTGCAGGAAACCTTTTTATTTATCTAGAAGCATACTTGGTCATAATAACTAGAGTGTCACTTTGGAACTAGACAAACATGATTGATGATTCCTGCTCTCTGTCTTTTGAACCATATAACTTTCCTTATTTGCAAAATGGGAAAGTATTACAAGTATTGGATGGGTGATAATGTATAAAAATGTACATTACTTCCTATCATCATCTATGTTGTCTTCTCACTTCACTCTTCCAGTCACCCTTGTCATTTTATCCACTTATTTTGTTTTTGGCATCCTCTAACCTAAAAATCTGCAGTCAGTACAGGTCCTTTGGAAGAGAACATGGCGTCATGGAAAAATAAGATCAGAGTCTGCATCTCAGCTCTGTTATTTCCTAGGTTGAGACCTTGGTGAAGTCACCTAACCTTTCTATGCTTCAATTTTCCCTTTTGTCATATGGGGATATTAATAGTTACATGCAGATTTATAGTGTTGATGTGAAAACTAAATGAAGTTGTTCATTATATCAGAAGCTAAGCTAGCACAGTGCTTGGCACATTGGAGACCTGCAACAGGCAATTGACAAAGGTTAATGTGCCTCTTCCCTTTCCTTCACCAGAGCTTTAAATCATAGAATTTGGAGACTCATCTTGCTTATTGGTGACTTACTTCTGTAGCCCAGTGTTTTTAGACCTAACTTTCAACTGCTTTTAAAGGAAAACATTCTGCTGGAATCTTACCACGGACTTGAGCATTACTATTATTATTATATTTAAAATATAAAACCATTATGTTATGAATTAAATACTAATATTTATAATAGCAATTCAGTTACCAGTAGAACAAATTTTCCGATAAAATTTAAATAAAATTAACGGCCTATAAAATTCAAATGTAGTCATTTATTTAATATGATTGGTGATGTTATATTTTTTTAATTAAATCACAGTGTGCAATGTTAGTATAGTACTGAATATAATTTTGCATTTAGCAAGATTCTACCTCATTGTGATAATTTGAGTCTCCTGCCGCTTTTCTTTACTTCAATTATTCAAATTCTTTATTGCTGCATTGAGTCCTAGTGTGATTTAACCTTCACTTGGTGCAAATGCATCATCCTATACGCCACTTATTGTTTTGTTTTGTTTTTTTCTCAAAAAACACACATGAATACATCAGATGTAACTTTGAGCACTGAAATTTACAGCAATATTTGGCTTTTAGATTGTCATCCAAAAGATAAGAGCTGTTACTTTTTTGGGTTTTCTTTGAAATTAATTGACAAAGTTTGACAATTGTGTAGACTTTACTATGGACCCTATTATCAAAGAAGAGCAGATCACTGTTTGGAAATTCTTCCTTATTGAAAAGTCAATGCAAGAATAAAAAATAAAGCCTCTATAATTGTTTTAGTGACATTCTCAAAATTGGAAAGACCAGAGAAGAAGCAAGTTGTGAATAGTGTAAAATGAAGGTTTTTCTGTTTGTTTTCCTGTGCTTTAGTTCTTTAGTCCTGCTAAAAGTACGGTAAATGTGACTTTTATTATGTTAAGCCCCCTTTTAAAAGAAAAAAAGAAATTATCAGTAAGATAAAAACCAATCTTCTGACCCAAGCCCTTTCCTTTTTGCTAGTATCTCACGGTACATTTTTATTTTAATAAGTCCAGGTCCACTTCACTATCGTATTCCCTTTAATGCCTTAGCCTATGTAATAGATGTTCCAAGCCATTTATTGAAGAAACGAGTGATTTTAATCTCTCAAGAATATTTTTAAAGAGACTTTATTCTTTTTTAGTAGGCAGCCTATGAGTAAGAAAATGAATGGATCAAATAATACTTCTAAGTGTGTGTGATTTCTAGGTTTGCATGATTTAAATCTAATGCAAGAGTAAGTAATGGACAGACTTTTAAAAAATGTCAGATTTGACCTAGGCCATTATGTGGTGTTAGATTGATTTAAGACTCAAACTAAATAGATCCAACAAGTGAGACTAAATGGAATATATGACATAGAATGATAAATGAGAACATTCATAAAAAGTATTTAAATGTTTTAAAGTGAAGGGAAATGTCCAAAGAGCAACTTGTTAGTGGATTTTGAGAGATGAGTAAGCATGATCAGTTGACAGGATTATTAGTGTGTAGTTTGTCTTTAATATATCCATTTGAAGTTTAACAATGAACAGGGAGACAGGAGTCACAGCCAAAGTAGCAAAGACATTTCACAAATAGAAGAACTGCATGTACTTTCACTTCCACATGCATTGCTGTTATACATTTTTTTTTTAAATTTATTCTTGAGCCCCATATTTAGGGAAATGCTAGTTGAGGGAAAGAATGATTTATTTCTTTCCCACTGACAAATCAGAAAGAATTGCTTAAACAATTTAAATTGCAAAGCTAAGGTATTTTTTGAAAATCTCCAAATTTTTCTAGTTTATTAAAAGATAGGAAGTAGTATAAAGTTTAAATGTTAATTACTTCTGGGTGACCTTTCTGAATTGCCCATTTGGAAGGCTTGTCTCTGAGACAGCTTTAAAAAATCTCAAAGAATATGTTTTTCCAAATAAAATTGATTTGTAAAAAGGTCACTTACATGATTTAGAGATATGTGGGTCAAGACAAGTGGATAAGTAATTGCAAATGAAATGTTAACAGTTTGAAAGTCTTTAATGGAAGCCTACCCTGGATTTTGGCAACATTAAGTTTTAAAGACTTTTTATCTAATGCATCAATAGGGCACTGAAACTTCCATACAACACTGTTTTTACTAGCGTGGGTTTTGATTTAATTAAGTAAGTGTGATTTTAAAATATCAGTCACAACAGAAAATATCTAGGGAATACCAGCGACTTATAAAAGAAAAAATTATTTTTAAATTACTGTAATATTGTGACCTAAATATAATAACACTTAAAGTGTTACAATATACCTACTTATCTCCCTTTTTTAAATCACCCTGTATATGAGGGCTGTCCGGAAAAAATCCAGCCACTGTGAATATAATGAGAATGGTTACATGGCTGGATACTTTCTGGACATCCCTCACATGTACAGAGATTTATTCTTCTTATTTACATATTGATATTACATTTTCACTAGTAATAGACAAGAACAATGATAATAACTAAGTAGGATCAAGCATGCTCACTGCATGCAAGGCACTATGATAAGCATCACTTATACATATGATTATTTCCATGTCACTAGCTAATTAAATGTGTACATACTATAATTTTTTATGTCTGGTATTATGTCACTGCAGTATAGATTGACTATATCATAACTGTTAGGCATTTATATTATTTACAAATATTCTATGCTATATTTATAAACATTTAATGATTTTTTCATAGTAAAATATTTCATGCATCTCAAATCATTACTTTGAGTAAATTGTTAAAAGCATAATTCTTGAATCAAAATATTTACATATCCCATTGAAACATCATTATTTTGCTGGTATATCAGAAAAGCAGAAAAAGAGTGAGGTTTTAGATACAGATTGATGAATTCTTACCGGTAATCTTATGCCAGTTTATCCTCCCATTAATAGTTCATGGTACTCATTTCCCTAACATCTTTACTGACAATAGTATCCAAGTGGATTTATTTGTGGAGGCACTGAATTATTACTCTCTCCTGATGGACCAAGTAGTATGCCCTCACAGTGTAACCTAAAGTGATAGATCAGATGTGAACCATAAAAAAGGTTTGAAAATATTTCAGCATACTTTCGATGTATACACAAGTAACAAATGAGAATATAAAAAAATTATATGTACATTTCTCCAAATATTATATGATGTTATGCACAATATAATTCTCAGGTTATAATATAGAACTAGGTCAAGGGATACAAACAACAATAACAACTGCATTGTATCTCTCTCAGACTAGGGCTAAGAATTTACACATTTTTGCTTTTGCTCATGCTAGTTCCTCATTTGGTTTTGCAGCCTGATTTAGATCCCTTCTTTACTTGTTTACATTCTGCTAATCTTTGGGACCTATATCAAATGCCAGTATCCACTTTGGAGCTTTCTTGATGTTTCTAATTAGAATTGATTTTTTTTTCTTTTGGTTTCCCAATATATTGTTTCTCTGTGTTTGTTTAATTTTTAATTAAATTTATTGGGGTAACATTGGTTAGTAAAATTACATAGGTTCCAGGTGAGTTTCAATTTTATATGATTCATTGTTAATAAGGTCATTTCTCTTATTTTGCTGTGTATTCCTAAAGGTGGGCTATGTCTTATTCACCTGTATAGTATAACCAGTACTCAAAATCACAATACCTGGCAAAATGAGTAAGATACAGTGTTTATTTACAATGTTTATTTTTATAGCCTATAATATTCTAAAGGCTTTGGAAAATTATTTAACAAAATTATTTTCAGGAAAAGTATTTGATTTTCTCTTCAAAAGTACTCACATATTTATAACACATATAAGAGCATTTTTCTACATTCTTTAATTAGAATAATGTTTCCTATTTTGACATACTTGACCTAAATTTTCGTGGCTAATAATACTGAAATCAGAATCCTCCTTCCCTTACTATTTTTCTTTTTTTAAGAAAAACTTATCACCATTTCACTGTATCTATAATTGACATGGCTCTTACATCCACTTCCTTTTGTTTTTTACCTTCAAGGAGTAAAGCATATGATATGAAATCGTGTTTAAGTGCCAAAATCATCCAAGTTTTTTTTTTCTTGAATAATGTGCCAGATTATTATTTAATCTGTCATTTTTCTTTGCCTGAGCTAAAAAAGCCAATTTTTCTTTGGCATGCCTTATATTCTTTGGGCTGAAAAAACATAGCAGTAAAGTTTGGAGAGATGACAGAGTCTTCTCTGTGCCCAAACAGCTTTATTCAGCTGCCTAAATTTTAATTTATTTCTTTGAGATATCACTCTGATCCAATAACCTTATTTAAAGAAAAACTTGAATGATAAAACAAACTAAGAATCTTGGTATTTTAAAACATAACAGAAGTGGATGAGAATAATACATGTATCACATATATATAGTCATTGAGTCCAGATGAACTGGGGAAATATCTTTTCATTTTTTATTTTTGGGGGTCTTCTCTTGGTCAGATTATTTATATTTCATTAGAAGATACTTATGGCACTAAGAAATGAATAATTTGTTATCATTTGTACTCTACTTTTTTTTTTTTTTTAATATTTATTTATTGTTTTTGACAGAGAGAGAGAGAGATACAGTCAGAGACAGAGAGAAGGGGGAGGGCCCAGAACAGTCTCCATAATTGCACATCATTGGTTTTTCCACATAGTTTCATTCCACAGGTGGGCATGGCTGCACAGGGCAGGAACTGGGCCAGGGTCTTGCCCTGATGAGAACTGAACTGGGGGCACTCCCCAGTTCAGCATATGGGTCCACATGGGCCGGGACCGGGATTTGATCCTTGGTCTGCGGGGCTGCAAGGTGAGCGCTTAACCCACTGAGGCATCCCAGCTCCCCTGTCTACTATTTCTTTGAAAAAAGTATTGATGAGGTCTCATAGATAAATACAGGTAAATTTTACCAGGTCATAAAATACTGATAGAGAAGATGCTAAAGTCACAATAAGGAATACTACTAAACCCACATTCTATTGCCAGGCTCTTCATTAGTTTGAAGTAGACCACTAGCCCCCCCCCAAAAAAAAAAAAAACAAACAAAACTTTTCATGATAAATAAAAATGACTTCAGAATTTTTATCTTGTTTGCATATAAATAGGATAATTTGAGTCTGAATAAATGAATTTACTAATTAAATTTGTAAAATGCCAGTACATTGTTCATGTTTAATAACAGTTAAAAATGAGTGGTAAAGGAAAGTGAACATGCATGGTTGATTGTTTTCTTTAAATCTTGCTTTGCAGAGGATCCTTTTTATTATTTGTTTTATTAACATGCATAATTAAGTAGTTACAATATCATTTTAAAACAATGAGTATAAGAGCTTACTTGGGTCTTAGATGAAACTGAAGTTAGAAATGTATACTTACTTGGTCACGTTTCTGGCTAAAGAAAGAGCGAAGGTATAAATTTAAGTTTGTCTGACACCAAGTCTTATATTCATCAGCTAATGTTCCTAAGAAATAAATTTGTGAATGTAGGAGAGGGGACCTAAAAGAGACCAGAATTATCTTCTGGAGGGTAGACTCCTTGTGGCTTCCCACACTAGATGAGTTCTAGGAACACAAATGCATCAGTGTACCCGCTGGTGGTGTTGTGAGAGGCTGCGTTTGGCTTCAGTGAATTTTTCTGGAGACTCTTCAGTTCATGTGCCCATTTTGTGATGGGTGATTTACACAAACAATGTGCAGCATGGCAATAAACTTGTCCACACCACACTGAGTGTTCAGTAGTTTTGACCAAAAAAGGGCATGGCCCCCCCTCCCCCTCATGCCGCACTCATTCACCCTCATCCCAAGCAACTTTTTTTGTATTCCCTGATGAAAAAAGTCCTCAAAGAAAAATGTTTTACTGACGTGGAAGAGGTGAAACAAAAAACGGCAGAAGCCTTTTAAGGCATCAAAATCGATGAGTTCAAAAACTGTTTTGAGCAGTGGAAAAAGTGTCTTGATAGGTGTATTGCATCAGAGAGTACTTTGAAGGTGAATGAAGTTCAAATGTGTAGGAATAAATACACATTTTTTTATGAATAAATTCTGAGTTTTGGGGGCTCACCCTCTTAACATGGGCATACACCTCTACATAACATAAAGGAAAATAAGTTTTTGGGGGGGGTTTTTTGTTCATAATCTTAATACCATTTTACTGCGATCTCTGTATCTACAAAGGCACATGCTAGCAAATTAAAATTATGTTGATGTATGTTAAACAGAAACATAAAAACAAATTTGTAGGTCCACATTTGGGATATTAAATAAATGTTTGAACTTTATATGTATTGAACTGCGCACAGCTTAGCAGTGAACTGGAGCAGCCCTTCCTGAATGTTTTGGCAGAACCCACAGTTTGTCAATTTTTTTCACTGTTGGTTGACATAAAAAAAAATGTAGTGACCAAAACTAGAATGAATTGAGGGATGCTTTTAGATATCTTGGATTTTATTGTGTGTTACATGCTGTTGAATCAGCTCCGAGTCCTGGTGACCCTGTGAATGAGTGATGGCCACAGTGTCCCGTCCTCAACTGCCCTGCTCAGCTCCTGTAGACTCACACATATGGCTTCTTTTATGGAGTCACTCCATCTCATATTTGGTCCTCCTCTTTTCCTGCTGTCTTCTATGTCTCCAGTATCATTGTCTTTTCTAAAGAACCCTGCCTTCTCATGATGTGCCCCAAATAGGACAGGTTCGGTTTTGTCATTTCGGCCTCCAGCAATGTTTCAGGTTTCGTTTGCTCTAGGACTTACCTGTTCATCTTTCTGGTGGTTCAGGATATCTGTAGAGCTCGCCTTCATCCCCATATTTCAAATGAATCTTTCTTTTTTTTTTCCTATCAGCCTTCTTTACCATCCAGTTTAATCACAGTAAAATAACCATTCCTTAGAAACTCATATTAAATATATTGTGAATCCATGAATGGAGTTTGGTGCAGTTATGGATTCATAGCCTCCTCACAACTACCCTTTGTGGGGGCTACAGTTAAGTGCACCCCACAGTACGGAATCACTGGTATAGCCCCTTAGTCTCATTTCAGAGACAAAGTAACTGTGGCCCAGAGGGAAGTAATTTGTGTACCATTATGTAACATATGAGCACCCTACTATAGTTAGAATCCAGATTGCTGAATTTTGGACTTACATACTTTTCCTCACACTAAAATTTCTCATTATGTTAGCTCATCCCCTTGGGGAAACTGGTAAACTGTTAGCCAGGAAGTGTGTGCCCATCCACGTGAACTGTTTCACATAATCCTAAGAGAGCTTACAAACCTGTGAGAGGAAACTCACGAGCCCCAGGTAATAACACTGGTTAAAATGATCATCTTTATTTTTATTGTAAAAACCAAGGGGAAGCTGGGAGGGCACAGTGGGTTGAGTGCTCACTTTGCAGCCCCAGAGACCAAGGATTGAATCCCGGGCCCGGCCCATGCGGACCCACATGCTGAACTGGGGTGTGCCCCCAGTTCAGTTCTTGCTGGGGCCTATGCAGGAGGCTCCCGGGCCAGTTCCTGCCCTGCACAGCCCTGTGCCCACCTGTGGAGTGAAACTATATGGAAAACTAATGTCAACTATGGATACTGCTCTGGACCCTCCCCCTTCTTTCTGTCTCTCTCTGTCTCTCTCTGTGTGAAAAACAATAAAAATAAATCTTAAAAAAAAAAACAAGTAGCCCGGGACCGAGTAGGGCGAACTTTCAGAAACTCGTTTTGAATTCCTAATGATTGGGGGAAGTTTTTATACCATATGTATTTTTAAATTTTTTCCTTGATTTTAACAGAAAACACTAGATATAATACACATTTATTGGCAGCTTTGTTTGAGCTATAAATGATGTCTTTGGAGAATGCTTTTAGGTAATCTAAATCTCATATTTCACTAAAATGAATTGAACATACACACACTAACAAAACAAGAGAGAATAGAGAGTGAAATCTTTCTTGTCTCTATCGGTGGCTTAACTTTGTGGAGTTTTCAAATGTAATGCCAGCCTTTAGCCAGAGAGACAATGGAGAAGTTAACAATGTGGCTCATAAATATGGAAGAGCATGATCTCCCTCCAGAGATGGTGCTTACCAATTCCTGTGGATTCTGGTTGCCAAGAGACAAAGTCTAGTCCATTTAAATGAAGTTCAGTGGTCTGACAAATGTTAAATTTATGATAGTATGCTAAGTCTTTGTGGTAAAAAAAAAAAAAAATTCTACTTAAAATATGTAGGGCTTTTAAAATGCAATCTTTCCAAATAATGACAAATATTTTCAACTTTCAAATCCATCTTCTCTTTTCTGTTTTCGTGTGTGTGTGTGTGTGTGTGTGTGTGTGTGTGTGTATGTGTGTTGGGAGGCGGGGAGGATAGCATTCACATTGCAAATTTTAAATAATGATGCCTTCTCCCAGGTAGTCAAAACAATTTAACACTGAGGTCTTCTAGAATATATTCTTTCTGCCAAAAAGTCTGAAGTCTTTAATTTTTAATTCTGGAGTATTTGTTCAAATAATGCTGGTAGAACTGGGGGAGGGCCAACAGGCGGCCGGAGCTTCCTGGACAGCTCTGCTGCTTGACTTCCTTCCTTTGAGTACATCTTCAGTCCTGGTGCACTCGGTGAAATTCTTTCAAACCACTGAGAGATAAAGAGGGCTTTCTTTATTCACAATGTCATGAGGCTGAGAATGAATCAGTATGGTCACCGTTAAAGTTTTAGCCTTCTGAAAAGAAAGACTATGATAAATGGATCATAGCATTTTAGTGTAAATGGTATAAATATGTAAATAGTTGAGTCATGAATAATTAACTATAATGAAATATTAATCAGTTGAAATATAATTGCTAAATATTTAATTTACCTGTTTAACATAGAAAGGCTAGATTAATTTATTTATTGAACAATATTTTGCTGAGTGACTATTGTGTATAAAGAGCCGTTCCAGGCATGTGTTCAACATGAACAGATCATACAGCTGTTCTCATGAGACTTACATTTCAGTGAATTCTAGATTGAAGTCCTTTAAGGAGTGGGATACTCTGTGATTTATGTGAAAACCCACAGCCTTATGTTACTTTAGAAAAGCTATACGGGGCAACTTAGAAAACTGCTTCAGAGGATAGCTATTGATATTTTCTCTTTCTCCTCTCTCTCCTCCTCCTCATCCTCCATTTAATTAGAGATTAAGATATTTTTTTTTAATTTTTCAAGATTTGGTGGTGGTAGCCATACCTACAGCTCTAAATATTACAATTATTAATATTCTATCTTCTGGGAAATGTGGACATTCTCTTTTCTGTAAATGTTGATTTTTTTAAAGCCATTATAAAAAGCCATTATTGAGGAAACCTTGATTATCTGAATATTTCCTTATCCTTACCTGAACATCAAGACCAATTAAAGACCATAATCACCTATTATTTCATTTTAAGCAATTTTCAACAAATAAGTCAATAAAAACTTTTTTATTTGCCTTTTATTTTGAATTTTTGTCATGTCCCCTAAGCAGCTAGTTATATATTTTTCTTTTTTCTTTCTTTCTCTTTTACATTTTGGGAAAGAAAAAGTAATAAGCATTGCTAATAAAAAAGAAAATTCTTTTTCTTGCTTTTTTGAGATGGGTATTATTGACCTTTTTTAAATTTACTGGTCAGTTTTTCACACTTTGAAGCAAATCATTGAGGTACAGGCTGGGTATGAGCCCTACCTGGAGATTCTGAGGAATAGGGCAATAGAGCAGTCAGAGGTCTGCTGAGGCCCAGAATCAGTCTCAGCACCCCACTGCTTCTACTTTGTTCTGAGCTGCAATGGCCTTTCACCTGGAATATTCTAGCTGTTCTCCATGCTTCTGCTTCTGGCTTCCGGCAGTCTCTTTTCAAGCAGCCAGACAGCGAGAGTGATTCTTCTAAATTGCCAGCCATGTCATTTAGCTACTAAAAGTCCTCTGGTTTATTATCTGTCACTCCTCATAAGAATATAAGCTCCATTAGGATAGCAAATTTTATGTGCTTGGTCACTACTTTATCTCCAACACTTGGAAGAATATTTGACATATAGAGCTAATGAAACAGGAAGAGAAATAGTACTAGAAGCCCAGTGAAATATGAACTGTAGAAGAAGTACAACTGTGTAAGTGGGAACTCTAATCAGCAATGTAGCTTCTGTCAGAAGTACAGCTCTGAGATGAGAATGGAGGGGAAGGACATATCCTAGACACTCTCTTCTATAGTCCCTTGTCTGATCACTTCCCATCAACCAAACCAAACTGGAAGCCAGGCAAGGAGTGATCCCAGTTGCTTGCCTCTTCAGGCTTAGTTGTGTAGGACAGGAACAGGCAGAGAAGTACAGGGACTGGATCTAGAATGGATGAAGACAGGGAGGCACAAGGAATAATCACCATAGGACATTGGACATTCCTCTGGTTCCTTCATTGATCAGACCACACCCAGGTCTCTATGCTTAATTCTGGGTATCACCTCTTAACAGGGTCATTGACAGATGAATGGACACAAGCTATTTTATTTTATAAATCTTTTTTTATTGTTAAATTTATTGGAGTGACATTGGTTAATAACAAGTACATTGTTTCCAGGTAGACACAAGCTATTTAAATGCAAGTCATTGTGAACATAGGAACTGGGATTAAGTGTGAATGTATGTGCTTTAAGAGAACATACAAAACTGACTACATGATTTGCAAGGTCCGCTGCAAAATGAAGATGTGGGACTACTTCTGAAAACTTATTTAAACTATCAGCCCAGTGACAGTGGAGGATTAGACCTAAATTGTCATCCTACGTCACATTCCCAGGTTGTACGCCCATGTAGGCATCCCTGGGAATATGTCAGCCTTCATCAAACATTTAAAGAACTGGCATAGGGATGATGGGATCAGTAGGTAAAGCTTAGTTTGTGTCTTAAGATAGTAAAACCTACATTCAAGGAAGGGCACTTTATCAAGTGTTTCTTACTTTTTCTTTTTTAAGCAAGTTGATCTGTTTGATAACAGAATAACTTCCCTATAGCTGGAATTGTCTGTGTTGAATTTAGCTACAATCTGTCAGAGATGCTATGGAAAGGATTTCATGTTAAACAAGTTGTTGAACAAAATGAACAATATAGATGTTTCCAACTCTCAAGGATTATAAGTGTAACAGATTCTTTGACAAAAATATCATCAGAAGCTTATATTATCCTTACTTATGGACAAATTAACCAGATTATACATTATATATACATTATATATATATATATATATATATATATGAGTATATATATAAGTATGTATTATATGTGTGGGTATATTTGTATGTATATATGTGTGTGTGTATATACATATATACCCATACATATAATATATACTTATATACATATATATCTTTGTGTGTATGTATGTATGTATGTATGTATATATATATATATATATGTATGTGTGTGTGTGTGTGTGTGTGTGTGTGTGTGTGTATATAGGTTCTTGAGAAGCTCTTGTAGGTCTTTTACTTATGTAGTTGTGATGCCCAAATTTTAAACATTACTTTCACATTATTATTGTTTTAATTTATCATATTTTTATAATACTATGGCAAAATGTGACAATGTACAAAAACAGGACAGAGGCTTGGAAGACAAAATGCCAACCTTTGACTGTAGAATTAGTTTAGTGATGTTAGAGTGGAATCAGAGCATCGTGATCTCCAGTCCAGAGTTATTTTCATGAAATAGGTGGGACTACAGAAGTTTCTTAGGATAAGTCAGACCCTTTATGAAAATAATAAACATAGATATTTTTGATGACAGTAAATTATCCATATAGCATTATTATCATTTTATTTATGACATAGTAAATTTATAGGTTAATATGTATTGATGTAAATTTTAAAAAACCATTGAAGAATAGAGTTGTGACTTGTCCTCAAAATCTCAACTTTAGGGTATTCTCCTATTCTTCATTCTCGTCCTTTTAGGCAGTTATGTAAACACATGCTCGTCTGAACCTCACCAGCACATACAGTATTGTATGGTGGATGCTGCCATTTTAGCTGGTTTATATTGAAAAAATGAATTTAATACATAGATACTAAATAATGCATTATTACTAAATAATTAATATTTATAGGTTTCCTACCATGTTCAGTAAAAGAACTTGTTTCTTCTCCCCAAACAAAATTGTGCACAGACCCCAAAAGCACGAGACAAAGAAAGTTAAAATCACTGTCTAAAGTGAGGCTACGGATCCCAGAGCCCTACAATTTTGACAACTCCTCACATCTAATTTGAACTTCTAAGATGACACAATCTGTAAACCCACAGTCTAGTTTATCCTCTTCAATTTATGAAAACAGCCCAGAGAGATTTGGTGGCTCATTCAGCATCACATAGTTTATTAGAAATAAACCCAGTATAGAAACCAAGGGTCTGAACCTCAATACTGTTCAAAGTATAGCATACTCTTTGGACTAAAATCTTGTGAATACATGAAGAAACTACTCCCTCTGCCAATCAAATGGGTAGAAAAGTTTAGAGGACGCCAACAGTGAGAGAAAGATTTACCTTTGAATCCAAACAGTCTACATGTTTTCTAATTTGTTTGTTCAAATTCCACCAGGCTTACTTCATTATTACTTTTTTTTTTTCAGTAGGAAATGAACAGGACACACACACAGATAAATAGAGGTAAGGAAATAGACATCTACACAAGCTATGCAGTTACAGTATTGTATAGGCAAAGGACTTGTTAAAAGTAAATCTTTTTTCCTATGACTCCTTAGAGAGTCCAGCCAGTTTTCCCTGCTGAGCAGTGCGCACAATGGGGACCAGTCCATTTTTATTGTTATTATACTCTATATCAGGTTACCCATTATTTTGGTTTCCCTGGGCCACATTGGAAGAAGAATCATCATCTTGGGCCACACATAAAGTACACTGATACTAGTGATAGCAAATGAACTAAAAAGATAATTGCAAAAAACAAATCTCATGTTTCGAGGTAGTTTATGGATTTGTGTTGGGCTGCATTCAAAGCCATCCTGGGCCGCACGCAGCCTGCAGGCCACAGTTTGGACAAGCCTGCTCTATGTGGTGGATTTTAATCTCTTCCATCTTTCTGAGAGCAGGTGAGCCATATGGAAAAGTCAAGAAACAGCTAGGAAAAAATGTTTTTATTTATAAAGAAAGCATTTTCTTCCACATATGACACAGTGTTTACTTGCTATTCTAGGGTCTATACTCATATCAGTACAAGATTTACTCCTTAAGAGTTAAGGAAGACCTTGAATTTCTTTTTTCCTCCGCATTCCCTAGCTCCCCAAAATAACAGAGACTGGGAATTCCAAAATACTTCTGGATTTCAGGTGGAATGGAATTTTAGGATTTTTTATTTGAAATTGAAATGAATATGGTCTGCATTTTATTTTTTAAAGTGTTGAGCCCATTTCTGTGGCTATATATTTATGTACACAGATATTTCAGTTATTGGGTTCTTCAAATCACCTTAAATACCTCTGCTAATTTGTCATGTTTTTTCTTATAACGGCCACTGATTCAAGTGACATAGGTGGTCATCATGTTTGTCTGTTTGACAATTTTAGATATATGTATGAGGAATCATTTCAGGCTTTTGTTTAATTTACCCCCTCTTCACAAAATCAGTTGAAGGAAAATCAATCTCAACCCACCAGGATGTAAAATGGTGCAGCTATCATAGAAAACAGTTTGGTGGTACCTCAAAAAGTTAAATGTAGAGTTACCATTTGACTCCAAAATTTTACTTCTAGGTATATGTCCATAAGAATTGAAAACAAGAACTCACTGAGATACTTGTATACCAATGTTTGTAAAAGCTAACCAGTGTAAATAACAAGTATCTACTGACAAGTGAATAAATAAGCAAAATGTGATATATCCATATAATGGAATGTTATTCAGCCATAAAAAAAAAAATGAAATTCTGATACCCACTACAACATGCATGAATCTTGAAAACATTATTCTAAGATAAATAAGCTAGACACAAAATGTTAAATTGTGTGTGATTCTGCTTATATGAAAAATCTAGAACAGGTATTTTAATAGAGACAGAAATAGATTCAAGGTTTCCAGGAAGCGAGAAAGGGGAACATGGGAAGTTATTGTTTAATGGGTGAAGAGTTTCTGTTTGGAGTGAAAAGTTCTTGGAGCTCATGACAATAATTATACAATGTTGTGAATATAATTGAAATGGTGAAAATGGTAAGTTTTGTCATGTTACATATTGCTGTGATTAAAAAAAAGGGGGGGAATGAAGTATAACTGCTGTCTCTAGAGGAAAAAAGAGAGACAAAGAGCAGAAAAAGTCATGTTTGACCTCAAAATAAGTATTATTGAATGCCTGAGGCTGCCCACTCCAGGGTTTGGGGCACCTGATACCAGGTCAGAGTGTATCTGTTGTTATTTGCTCCTTATGCATGAGTGTGTGAGGCACTGCTATGGGAACTGTGGATACAGAGGTGAGTACTATAGACACACTCTTTGCCTTCTCAAGGCTTAAGTGCCTGTGGAGAAGTCTGAGAAACATCAAACAGACAGACAGACAGAGAGGAAAATGTAAGTTGTAATATCTGCCATGAAGGAAAAGCCTGTGTGTGTGTCCATGTACACCCTGGAGTGATGGGGTGGGGGTGGACCCTCTTTCTGAAGAAATATGATTCAGTGTGATGAAGAATATCAAAGTATATACAGAGTCAAGAAATAAGGATTTCAGATCTACCTAGCTAGTCAGCCACATGGGTAGTTGCAGGTAAATAAAAGAGAGAATAGGCCTTGTGAGCCATTCTTTCTTTTAGGCCTACTTCTATCTCCATGGAATGTACTTTTGCTTCTAATAAACTATCCTTTCTGCTATACTCCCACTTCTCAGGAATGTACTTCTACTCTTAATAAACTATTCTTTCACCCCTGCACTTCTGTGTCTTGCTCAATTCTTTTTTCAAGATACGAAGAACCTGGACGTGGGGCTGAGGAGGGCCCATTCTCCAGTAACATTAAGTAAGAACCAGCCAGGAGGTTTACCAAAAAAAAAAAAAAATCAAGTTAGGTAATGATTGACTTTAAAATGGTCTAGAAGGGATGCTGGGATAGCTCATCAGCTTGAGAGCTTGCCTTGCAACCTCAAGGTCCAGGAGTCACATCCCAGCCCTGGCCCATGCAAATGCACATGCTGAACTACAGAGCAACTGGCAATCACCAGGATGGTGGCAAAGGTTCTCACCTTATGCAGTAGACCCCCTGTTCATTTCCTGCCCTGGGTGGCCCCGTATCCACCTGTGTGGAATGAAACTATGTCACAACTATCGTTGTACAGCTATGGAGACTGCTCAGAGCCCTCCCCTCTTCTGTCTCTCACACCTTCCCTCAAGCAATGAAATAAATCTTAAAAAATGAAAAAAATACATGTTTAAACCAGCCTTGGGACACATTCTACCTCATGTACCAACCACATTGAGGAAGGAAGTAGATGAGTAAGAACAAGATGTCATCTTCACTAATATGTTAAGTATAAATATAAGATGAGTTTTAAATTGCTATTGAATAGTATTTGGCCAGAGGAACCCAGGATCACTAGAATCATGTCTTATAAATTATCTGTTTTCCTTGAGGCTTCCAAGGTAATTTATATGCCCAATGAACAATGACAAATGAGAAATCGAAGTTCCACTTTAATTTTAATTTTTTGGAAAAGCTGGATTGGAATACATGAATTGGATTCATTATTCCTAAGCAAAGCTTCCTATTTTAAAGTCCAAATCTTACCAATAGATCAGTTCCTGACCACCACCAAAAAAAAAAAACAACAAAAAAACAAAACAAACAAAAACGGGCAACCAAGAGACAACAAGGTTGATGGGCTTCCTTGGGGAGTGGAGAGAAGAGGTAGCCCCTTGTATTTGGGTAACCTCAGTCTTTGTTATGCAACCCATTCTGCGGGCATCCTGAAATCTGCCCAATTCATTTAAAATCTGCTTTTTCATGGCGTTTAGGTTCATCTCAGAGATGAAAAAGGATTTTCACAGGTATACAAGGGCTGTCTGGAAAGTATCCAGCCATGTTCTCACTATATTGACAGTGGCTGGTTTTTTTCTGGACAGCCCTCATATAATAAGGGCATAATCATGCATACCAATTAGAGGGAGTAAATGATCAAAGGTTTGGGAATTATGTTCCCGTATACCTAGAAAAATAAAGTACAGTAATAAAAGAAGGTATAATAGGATAAGAAGCTGAAAATGGAATTTAAGGCCACATTACCTTTGAAAAATAGCTCAAAAAATTAGACTCCTGTCTTTATGCTTTGGGCCATCATTTTCAAGCTCACAGGACAATAGTTACCGGCTCTAGGCTGAGGGCTCTATGGGAAAGATGGATTGAAAAGGACAGAGACTACAGCAGGAAACCCAGTAAGGGTGCAGACCCGAGCTGACAGTTTTTATTCATACTACTAGAAAAGAGGCTAATCATTTGTTTTCTCTTTTGTCATGGAAGAAGAGGTGATGAATCATGGCTATTATTTTCAAAAAGCTACCATGCAATCCTAGGCTAATCAGGAGTAATGCCCCCTATTGCAGCTACCGGACGACAGAGAGCAGCAGGTTTACTCCACTCTGGATAGCACTGCAAGGCAGGCGGTATTCACACAGTAGATACTCTCTTCACAATTATTTCTATTGCACATGTCATATACTCAAGTATTAAAAATGCAATAATAATAGATAAAACAATAAAAGACGGAAATGGATAAATAGGAAACATTGCTCCAAGTTGTATCTCATTTTGATAACCAGAGTTACTGTCTTAGTACATAGTCTCTCTGTACAGGTATTTTTGTGGCATTGGTTTACTGTCTTAGTACGTATTCTCTCTATATTGTGGCAGCATCATTTTATAATGCCCTTTCACCAGTATTGTTTTCTTTTGCTTTTAGTCTCCTCAGATAATATTGTTTCTAGTCATGGGATCGTGTAAATGGTATGAAGCACATATGACAGAGAGAGCACATGAGATGTTTGTAAAGCTAGTGTTATGAGCCCAGTTTTCTGCTATGAGATTCTGAAATAAAAGTGCTTACAATTTTTACTTAAATCTTGAATGATTTGTGAGAAACTTTTCTTAATTATTATTCTTCAAATTAAGATACCGACACACAGAAAAATTAGGTGAGTGGCCCAGATTGCACTGCTAGTCAATTCAGATCTGCTTGATTCCAAAGTTCTAGGCCTTCACAAATAAATTGTTTTGCCCTTCTCCCACATAAATGGTAAAACCTTACACAAATGTTCCATATAATTATAATAATGTCAAATGTACAGATGGATATAAACACCTGCAGAAAGGCTATGACATTCTATAGTCACAGTAGTTGGTGATAAGGTGTAGCACTCAAAGTCAGGCCTAGAGCTGTGGCCCAGCTCTCTGCCTTCTAAAATCGACTGTGTTGTGACAAAATAGCATTGTAGTTCCACTCTTCTCTCTTTCTTAGTCTTCTCTCTCTCAGTTTCATCCCCAGGCTCTTTTTACATCCAAGCGTGGCACTTGTAACAGTTCTACACAGAGCAGAGTGGGAGCACAGACAGCCAAAGCAGATCCCTGTGGGATTGTGTGGAAGGCTGGAATGTCACCAGCTGGTAGCAGACTGTCCACCTAACTCTAAGATGACTGCTACTAGTTAACACTAATGGGGTCAGCACTATAGGCCTGACAAGGCTCCAGGAACTTTACATGTAGTTACTTCATTCTCATAATCATCCTTGCTATACAGATGAGAGCACTGCACCACTGAGAAGCCAAAAACCTCTACACAAGCTCTCACAGCTGGGAATACGGAACAGCGAGAACGTGAACTTTGGCATCTGCTTCCAAGCCAGCACTCTTCACCCATTAGCTGAACTCCCTCAAATCCTCAAAGTGACTCCTAAAATAAGAAAACAGCCACACAAATTAAAGGTTGTTACTGGAAGTTATGGGTGCTCAAAATAGTAATGAGCACATGGAATTACTATTTCTTTTTTATTAATAATAGTAACAGATTTTTTTCCTGCCTTATCCTGATCTGGTATGGATTCCTTACTACTTTCAAACATGGTAGTGTGTTTTAATCTATCTAAATGCTTGCCCTATGCTAAGTCACCCAAATTTTAGCAGAGAAATATGATGTTTAAGTAGGATTAAGTGATTTACACAAAGTCATATAGCTAATACATGACAAAGCTCCAAATTTATGCCACATTTCCCAACTCCATGATTGTGATGACTTTTTTAGCACAGGTAACTTCTAGTATTTTGGCATGTATTCATTAAGAAAAGAAATGATAACATCTATTACTTATAAGAATGTAGGTTTGCCTCCACCTCGAAAGTAAAATGAAAACAGACAAAAATAATGCTGGGCTTTTAAAAATCTTTTTCTCCCAGATGGAAAGCATTGCTTCTATAATGCCTCTTATCTCCCAGTGGGATAGCTAGGGAGATAATCTCTTGAAAATACCTCTTGGGTTTATGTATAAATGTCCTCAAAATTTGGTTGAAGCTCATAAAGCAATAAAATATGTCTTACCTCCTAGAAAAATTCCTGAGAGACACTCTTATTTCACTTGACCAATGTCTTGTGTCTTTCATCATAACGGTCTAATACTGGAAACTCTCTAACGTCAGAGGCAAGAGAAGCTGAACATAACAAGATGGTAGCTGAAAATGCCTTTGATTTATTTGTCAATAAATACCAGTTATTTTATCTGTCTTGTAGAGATGCTTTAAATTTAATTCTTACTTGCCAAACGTGGCGACCCAATACAATTTATTTTCTACTCTGTCATATATTAAGTAGTTTTAAAGGTACTTCAGAAATTTTGAATATATTTTTTAAGTTCTTAGTAGTCTTTAGATCTTGCTCATTGTCTCCCCCCACCTTTTTTTAATTTTCATTTGCTGAAAAAGTTAAAATATAAGACTTGAAGGTAGGAATGTGTAGGTTTCTGCCCTTAGGCCCTACCACCCATTTCAGCCCTGCCTTATTCCAGGCTTTGTGTGTCCTAGAAACATTATTCATTGGGTCATCTCCATACCTAGCATTCAGTAGGTGTCTAATAAATGCCTTTTGGAGTGAGCTTTTGAGAGATACTAAAAAAATGCACTCAACGTCAGATATCACTAAGACAGTCCTTCAGGAGACCCAACCTAACAGCAGGTCCCAACCTGTTGAATATATTATCCTCCTGGTTCCCGTGGGCTTGTCTTCTGCTCTGGGGCAGGCTCCTGTCTTAAGGTCCCTCATAAATAAACACTGCCCTTTCTTTGGGAATATGTATTCATGCTTTATTTTTGCACTCTTTCCTTCATCATCATCATCCCATCCGTGAGAATGATTTATTTACAAGGGTAATATTTTTCATTCCCCACAGAGTTTTTGAAAGATCAACAGATAAAATATATAAACACAGTAGGCCTTTATTTTTGGATAGATATAGATGTATGATACACTCACGGTCCCGATGAAACTCACAATTGTTGTATCATCATATACAGGTTAAAAGAAAAATGACAACTCTGACTGGATAACAGGGCTTCCATTTATGGTACCTTTTATATTAACATAACAATACTAAGTATTTAACAAATAGTACAGCCTGATAGTTCTTTTTTCCAATCCAACATATATATATATATATATATATATATATATATATATATATATATATATATATATATATATATACACACACACACACACAGAACATCTGGAAAAAATCCAGCCATTGTCAGTGTAACAAAGACAGTTCTGAGCTTGGATACTTCCCAAACACCCCAGAAGAGATAAAGGGAAAATATCAGAGACTATGGGAAGATCTCAAGAGCAATCAAACAAATGATCTCTTTTCAAAGACCAAGGAAAAGATGGGTTTTCTTCCTAATTAGTAAACTGGGGAATACTGCTGAAAAGTCAGTGTGAAGACTTGATGGCAAAATATTCTGCCATTTCAGAGCTCATTTGCAAGGATGCATATACAGGAAGGGGCATAGCCTGGAACATTGGTTTCTCCTGGCTTTCCTGCATTGCCAGTATATCAATTAAGGGAACATTCCAAGACCACTCAGAGATGAAAGCACATTAAGGCTTGAAACTACCTCAGGACATACCTAAGAGAATAGAGTCAGGAAGAACAATGTTGGGATTTTATCTCCACCCTTCTTAACTTTGGGATTTTACAGAGCTTACACATCATCTCAAACTTTTTGAATATAAAACCAGAAAGATAAATATTCACTGTATAGATTTGTTGTGAGAAGTGAATTAATGTATGTGAAAAGATCTTATAACTTTGAAGTCACGCAATAAACAATAGCTGATATTTTGTTATTATTCAGCTAAAACAGTTAATATTTATTTCGTTGTTAAACAGATAACGGATAATGACTTGACCAAGCTCACACATGGAGCTTATTAATTATCTGGTCCACAACCTACCACTGGGGCTTCCCATCTCACCATCACCACCAAAGGGCTTCAGGTTCCATTGATGATCTTATATCTGATCTAAAGCTTCTAATTTTCAGCCTCTGTCTACCATTCTCACAAAATCATGGACCTTCTTCATCTTCAAGTGAAGTCTTCAGAGATCACCTCAAATATGGGGGTCACGTGTGGTTAGCAATACTAGAATGACTCTAAAGTCACCGAGTCGGTATTTCATAAAGTGGATATGGCAGCATCATTTCTGCAGAAAGCCATTCTGAACCAGACTGGGCTAAATACCTCTTTTCTGTACTGTAGGACTGGGGAAACCATCTGACTATTTGTTCCATTATCTGCTGGAATTTCCTAGTTAGTGCCCCCTCTCTAGAATGTAAGAGCAGGGGAAGCCGGGATGGCTCAGTGGGTTAGGCGCTCACTTTGCAGCGCGGGGAACCGAGGATCGAATCCCAGCCCCGGCCCGTGCGGAACCATATGCTGAACTGGGAGCTCCCCTAGTTCAGTTCTCTCTCTGTCTCTGTATCTCTCTCTCTCTCTCTCTCTCCTCTGTCAAAATAAATAAATAAATAAAAATAAAATATATAGAATGTAAGAGCAGATGCAATTCCCTATTCATCTCTGAATCACCTACTCAGAGCATGGACTAATTCTAATACATAATAGTTATTCTATAATATTTACTATAATCTAATATTATGTTGTTATAAATAATGTGAACCCCTTAAAGAAAGTCATTACTCCATTTTGATAGCATCAGTATTATGAGGATGACTATGCAGGTTTAGATATTCAAAATGGCAATTTTGGCCGGAGTTCTTTTGGATGTGTAGGATTTTGTACGCTAGTTAAAATTTCACATAGATTCTTTAGTATTATAACTGGCAAAATTATCATTCACTCTACACATTTGTATCTAAGCAGTGGTGTGTTGTTTATTTGGACCAACTAATAAGAGCCAGGTGTATGCATCTCTTCCCATCTCCATATTCACTGACTTCATTTGGTAGTTTGAAATTGGCAATAGTTGGAAAAAAAGAAAAAGAGAAGCAGTTGAGTGCCTGCTTCACAATTGTGAGGTCTGGGGTTTGACTCCCAGTCCAGGTCCAGGCAAATCCATATGCTGAACTTCGGTGCAACAGGTAATCGCCGGAATGGCATGGTGGTAGCAAGAGTTCTCGCCTCCCATGCGAGAGGCCCCCTGATTCAGTTCCCGCCCTGTCCGGCCCCACATCCACCTGTGTGGAATGAAATTGTCACAACTAATAATGAACAACTACACAGACTCTTCTGGGCCTTCCCCCCTTCTCTCTGTCTCACCTCTCAAGAACAATAAAATAAATCTTAAAAAAAAAAAAGAAATTGGCAATGGTTGGGAGTGTTTATGCCATGGAAATCAGCAATGCTGTATATCAGAAAGCAGGATGTTGTACATTTACCAGTATACAACTATGTATAAAACTCTTAATCCACTATAATTTGTGCAGTTTTTCATTCACAGTTATATCTATCTAAGGTAGAAGCTACATCTAATTTTCTGGGTCACTTTATTCTTTACACCACCTAGATGTCTTTAAATAATTCCTAGCAGAGTTGTTTGCATACACAGTAGATACCCCAAAAATGAACATTTAGTTAATATGGGAAAACATTCTTCATAACTGACTTATTTTTTTCCTAATATATCTTTTACAGTCTCTTTAGATTTATTAAATTGTAGTTGGGAGTATTAACTTTGTGTATCAAACTCAAAGTATAGCTAAGTGGACAAAAAATATTTATGGAACTAGAAAACATTGATATTTCTAAAAGTGCAGATAAATTTAACCAGTTGACCAAACCTCTCCTTTGCTTCATTTATTTGGACTGAAGAACACAGAATTAAGGTGATTATTCAGATTTTTCTGGAAAATACAAGGCTGCGATTGTTTCAGACCCCTTAAAGTAGAATAAAGGTGAGTTTCCTCTTCCCCACCCCTTAACTTCAGATTTATTTTCAGGATAATAAAAGATGATTTCAGGCTATTCTAGTATTATGAATAATTGGTTCATGTCCTTAAGTAAAGCCTAGATTTCAAACTGCAGGTCAATATTACAAAGTAATCTTTGGTCATAAATCAGTCTTACTTCCTCTGTCATTACTTGAGGGTGAAAGTAGTTGAGAATATAAGAATATGAGAATTTAAGATTCTATTATAATACTGTTCACATTTCTTTCATAAATAATCACTGAAAATACTAAATTTTTCTTCCAAATATGATAAATCGAGAAGAAATAATTTTTATTGCAAAATGTAAATTGGTTCCGTATCTCCACTATCTAACAACATTTAATCGTGATTGATAGATGTCTCAATTATAACTAGCATCTTTATTGATTTCTCTCCCATCATCTCCTGGGCGGAATGTTGATATTTTTGAAGATGAAATGACATAAGAGAAAAATAAATTATTATAAAAGGATGTATTCTAAAAGGCATATATTCAAAAAGGAAGCTCCTGAGGGAAATGGCAGTGGACACCATTAGGATTTTATAAAAATCCAAGTTTGTAGCATAATGATAAGAGCTAAAGATTGCACAGTCAGATACATAGGAGACTATCAAGTGACAAGAAGAAAATATAAACAAATAACAAAGCAAAAATGTATATTTTTTAGATTATGTCTGACACTACCTAAATGATGACCCACAAAGAGAAATTGAGGTTTAAAGGGAATGTTTTTGGTAAAGTCTAAGCATTTTTCATCTATCCATCCATTTGTTCACACCTCCTTCTATTATTTAATAAATCCTTAATGAGTAAACCCAGTTATGTATTGGGCATCTAAAAATTACTGCAGCAGTCTCTGATCTCAAAAACAGTAGCAAACGAGACAGACAGATATGCAGTTTGAATATAATGTCATAAATGGAAAGAAAATCGGATCATATTTTGTGTGAACACCAAGGAGCTATAAATACCGGGAGAAATGTAAATGAATATGGAAAATTATATATATTTGAGCACCTGGGATACACCAGCTGTTCTGTTAGTCAGTTTTACATAGCTTACTTCTGTTACTCTTCTCAATAATACGCAGCCAGAGTATTTGCATTTTACAGAAGAAACTGAAGCTTAGGGTAACTAAGTTGGCTTTTGGGTTGAATCATGTCCTTTCCAAAAACTGTGTTGAAGTCCTAACTCCAAGTACCTCAGAAAGCAACATTATTAGGAAAAAGGATTTGTACAGAAGTAATCATGTTAAAAGCAGGCTGTTAGGATGGGCTCCAATTCTATATGACTGACTTAAGAGGAGAAATTTAGACACAGAGAGAGACATGCCCAGAGGGAAAGACAATGGGAAGACACACATAGAGAATGCCACACAAAGATGAGGGATTGGAGTGATGTATTTATAAGACAAGGAACGCCAAAGATTGCTGTTCTACTATCAGAAGCTAGAAGTAAGCATGTAAGGATTTCCTTTACAAGTTTCAGAGGATCATGGCCCTGCCTTTTTTTTTTTTCCTTTTTCTTTTTTTTATTGTTCAACTTATTGGGGTGACATTGGTTGGTAACAATTACATAGTTTCCAGGTGTACACCGCTACATTATATCTTCTATGCATTGCATTATGTGTCCTGCCACTTTGTACTTCTAACCTCCACAACTGGGAGACTAACTTTGTTGTACTAAGACACCCAGTTTATGGTTTTTCCTTATGGCAGCCTAGGAAACCTATAAAGTTGGTCACAGCATAAGGCTAGTAAGTGACTCACAACCTTCCTTTTTTGGTTCCAAGGCCCACATGTTTTCTCCTACACAAAAAGTGCTTTTTACCGGAATCTTTAAGGATAAGTTAGTTTAAGGTGGAAAAGTAAAGTGCCTTTCTTTGTTAGAAAACTCTGTGCGTTCAGGCTAATTCTAAAGGTCCCGAAGAATGACTTAGCTATTATTGAGTTAGCTCTGTTTTAAGGATTCCTAAGGATTCCAGTTCAATTTGAACAAGTTGTTAACATAGCTGTTAGTCTCTGGAGTTGTTATGAATGTGAAATAATTTATGAAAATACCATGAATTAAATTTTGCCTGCAGCACTATCACCAAGTGAACATCAGCATTAGTTAATGTCAGTGGTTTTCAATGGGGAGTCATTTTGCTCCTCTAGGGATATTTGGTAATTGGAGCCATTTTTGATTGTCATAACTAGAAGGTGTCACTAACAGCTACTGGGTTAATATGAGGGATAATGTTAACCTGCAGTGCACAGGAGAGACTTGCATAACAGCAAATAAATTATTTCGCCCATAATGTCAATAGTATCAAGGTTGAGAGACTGTACTGTAATGGAATTCATTAAAGACAACAATCATTTGATCCTATTGAGTTAATTTGTTAAAATATAGAAAGAAGTTTTGTTTGTAAAGGCCTTGATTACAATATAGTGGCAACTGAAGTACATAAAATGTTGACACAGACAAGGTTTAAATTTGGTGGCATACTTGTCCTACTGAGAGCAAGACTCTTTCCCAGTGTGACCTTATTGGATTTTATAAAATCAGAGACTTCATTTCCCACCAGCAGCATAGTAAAAGATGCTATCCATATCACATCTTGCAGTCAATTAAGTGTTTTTTTCCTCCAGTCCATTGCCCACAAAGAAGTTGCCTCAATAAATGGTGGCCATTCATTTATTCACATAAAGATGCTGACGTGTAATAAGTGGATTTTTCTACTTAATCTACAAACTAATTGATTTCTGTATGTCCTCTAACAGATAGTAAATTATAATTTACATGTATCATAAATCAGGTACATACTTGAATGCACTGAATTACACATACTTTTTTGAATTAATTTGTATCCACAAAAGTTTTCTACAACCTGGTCAAGTGCACTCTTTAATTTTTTGTTTTATTTTTTTTTTTTTTTTTTTTTTTTTTTTTTTTTTTTTTTTTTTTTTTTTTTTTTTTTTTTTTTTTTTTTTTTTTTTTTTTTTTTTTTTTTTTTTTTTTTTTTTTTTTTTTT
>PVKE010014601.1:0-33764 GCA_004027555.1 Craseonycteris thonglongyai | reverse complement strand
TTTGGTTCTATTTTTAATTGAGGAAACTTCATACTGTTTTCCATAATGGCTGCACCAATTTGCAATTTTACCAACAGTGCATGAGAGTGCCTTTTTCTCCACATCCTCCCCAACATTTGCTGTTTGTTGATTTATTGATGATAACCATTCTGACAGGTGTGAGGTGATTAAAATCTCATTGTGGTTTTAATTTGCATTTCTCTGATGATTAGTGACATTGAGCATCTTTTTGTATGTCTATTGGCCATCTGTATGTCCTCTTTGGAGAAATACATATTCAGGACCTCTATCCATTTTTTAATTGAATTTTTTTGTTGTTTTGGTGTTGAATTGTGTGAGTTTTTTGAAAATAAATTTTGGATATTAATCCTTTATCAGATGAATTATTGGCATATATATTCTCCCATTCTTTTCATTTTGTTAATGGTTTCTTTTGCTGTGAAAAGCCTTTTTAGTTTGATATAGTCCCATTTGTTAATTTTTTTCTTTTGTTTTTCTTGCCCAAGGAGATATATCAGAAAAAACAGTACTAAGAACAATGTCAGAGAGTTTACTGCCTATGTTTTCTTTTAGGAGTTTTATGGTTTCAGGTCTTACACTTAAGTCTTCAATCAATTTTGAGTTTATTTTTGCATGTGGTGTATGAAGGTGATAGTTTCATTTTTTTTTGTTTTTCCAATAACATTTATTGAATAGACTGTTTTCACACCACTGTATATTCTTGCCTCCTTTGTCATAGATTAAATGTCCATATAAGTGCAGATTTATTTCTGGGCTCTCTATTCTTTTATGCATTTATGTTTACGCCAATACTATGCTCTTTTGATTACTATAGCCTTATAGTATAGTTTAATATTAGGTAGCATGATACCTCCAACTCTATTCTTTCTCAAGATTGCTCTGGCTATTCAGGGTCTTTTATGGTTCCATATACATTTTAAAATTATTTGTTTTACTTCTGTGAAAAAATACCATTGGTATTTAGATAGGGATTGCATTGAATGCTTTGGGTAGCACGGACATCAATGAGCACAATATATACTTCCATTTATTCACATATTCTTCAATTTCTTTCTTCAATGTCTTATAATTTTCTGAGTATAGGTGTTTGACCTCATTGGTTAAATTTATTCCTAGGTATTTTATTTTATTTTTTGATGCAATTGTAAATGGAAGTTTTTTAAATTTCTCTTTCAGATAGCTCATTGTTGGTGTATAACAATGCAACTGATCTCTGTATTTTGTAGCCTGCTACTTCACTAAATTCATTTATCAGTTCCAATAGTCTTTTTTTATTGGTCTCCTTGGGGTTCTCTCTGTATGGTATCATGTCATCAGAAAATAATGACAGTTTTACTCTCCTAATTTAGATGCCTTTTATTTATTTTTTCTAGTCTGTTGGCTGTGGCTAGGACTTCTAATACTATGTTGAATAAAAGTGGCAAAAGTGGACATTCTTGACTTGTTTCTGATCTTAATGAAAGCACTTTTTAACTCCTCACTGTTGAGTATGTTAGGGGTGGGTTTGTTTTATATGGCCTTATTATGTTGAGGTAAGTTTCCTCTAGTCCCACTTTGTTGAGCGTTTTTATAATAAATGAATGCTGTATTTTGTCAAATGCTTTTTATGCATCAATTGATATGATCTTATGATTTTTATCTTTCATTTTGTTTATGTGATGAATTACATTAATTGATTTGCAACATTAAATCAAACTTGCATACCAGGAATAAATCCTACTTGATCATGGTGTATAATCTTTTTAATCTATTGCTAAAATTGGTTTGCTAATATTATGTTGAGGATTTTGGTATCTATTTTTATCAGAATGTCTTTGTTCGGTTTTGGATCAGGTTAATGGTGATCTCATAAAATAAACTTGAGAGCCTTCCCTCTTCTTGAATTTTTTGGAATGGATTGAGAAGAATAGGTGTTAATTCTTCTTTGATTATTTGGTAAAATTTACCTGTAAAGCCATCTGGATCAGGACTTTTGTTTGTTGGGAGTATTTTTATTACTGATTCAATTTCATTAGTAGTTAGTAATCAGTTCCAATTTTCTGCTTCATTGTGACTCAGTCTTAGAAGATTGCATATTTCTAGGGATTTATTCATTTCTTTCAGATTGTCCAATGTGATACCATATAATTGCTTATAGTACGAGGTATGACAGTTAAGTTTGTGAACATGTCACTGTGCATGTATGTTGGCAGCACTGAACAAACAACTCCATAAGGTTTCATAACATTGTATATCAGGGTCTCACAGCTGTGTTCCTGTTGATGTGTAGCAGTGTCTTCTGAGTAGCATTCATTATTGTTGTTGCTGTGTGGTTTTTGTGTGCTGTCATGAGAATGTCAGAGCTTGAATTAGAGCAGTGAAAAAACATTAAATATTTTGTTCAACATGGCAAGAATGGAAATGAAATCAGGAATATGTGAGTCCAAGTTTATGGGAACAATGCCACAAAGAAAATGACAGTGTACAAATGGATCAAATGTTTCTCTGAGGGATGCCAGGATGGCTCAGTAGGTTGAGCACTCATCTTACAGCTCCAGGATCCTAGGAATCGAATCCTGGCTCTGACCTGTGAGGACCTATATGCTGAACTGGGTGTGCCCCCAATTCCTTTCTCACTGGAGTGAGCCTCCTATGGGGTAGGCCCCCGGTTCAGCTCCTGCCCCAGGTGTGCTTTCCATGTGGGAGGCCCCCAGCTCATAGGAACATTACTCTCATGAGGAAGCCCCCCACCCTCCACCCCCAGTTCCTGCCCTGCTTGGCCCCATGCCCACCTGTGGAATGAAACTGTAGAAAACTAATGACATGCAACTATGGAGACTGCTTTGGGCCCTCCTCCTTCTCTCTCTCTCTCTCCCTCTCTCTGTCAAAAACAAGAAAAAAAAAAAAGAACACTTTTTTTTCTGAGGGAAGAGAAAGCATCACTGATAAAGAGATGTCAGGGTAGCCAGGAACAAGCAGAACTGACAAAAAATATTGCAAAAATTTATCAAATTGTACATCAAAATTGTTGGTTGACTGTGAGAAGCATAGCAAACCAAGTAATCATAGATAGAGAAATAGGAAAATCTTACCTGAAAGTCTTGGCATGAGAAAGGTGTGTGCAAAAGTGATTCTGAAGGAGCTCACTGATGAGCAAAAGCAAAGGAGAGTCGAAGTTTGCCAAGAGCCCTTGGAGAAGCAAGATGATGTTTTAGGCCATGTCATCACTGGTGATGAAACATGGCTGTACCAATACAAACCTGAAACAAAGCATTCAAGTGACAACAGAAGTCAGCCAATTCTTCACGACCAAAGAAGTTCCATCAGTCCAAATCAAGAGTTAAAATGATGTTGCCAACCTTTTTGATATTAGAGGGATTGTTTATTATGAATTTGTACCAACTGGACAGTCAACCAAGTTGACTATTTGGAAGTGCTGAAAAGGCTGCGTAAAAATGTTAGACGAAAACGACTTGAACTTTTCATCAACAACTCATGGCTCTTGCATCACGACAATGCACTAGCTCACAGCATACTGTCTGTGAGGGAGTTTTTTAGCCAGTAAACCAATAACTATTCGAAAACCCTCCCTAGTCACCTGATCTGGCCTCCAATGACTTGTTTCTTTACCTGAAGATAAAGGAAAGATCGAAAGGAAGACATTTTATGACATTCAGCATCAAGGGTAATATGATGACAGCTCTGATAGACATTCCAGAAAATGGTTCTCAAATTGCTTTGAAGGGTGACTAGGCACTGCTGGTGTTGGTGAATAGCTTCCCCAGGGGAGTACTTTGAAGGTGACTGTGAGTTTGCAAACTTAATTGTCAGACCTCATATTTTCTTATAATCCTTTGTATTTCTGTGGTGTCAGGTGTCACTTCTCTTCTTTCATTTCTGATTTTATTTGTTTGGGTCCTGTCTCTTTTTTTTCTTTTTTAAAGATTTATTTTTATTGTTTTTGACAGAGAGAGAAACAGACAGAGAGACAGAGAGAAGTGGGAGGGCCCAGAGCAGTCTCCATAGTTAACAGCATTAGTTTTCCATATAGTTTCACTCCACAGGCAGGCATAGGGCTGCGCAGGGCAGGAACTGGGCCGGGAGCCTCCCACATAGGTCCCGGCAAGAACTGAACTGGGAGCACATCCCAGCTCAGCATGTGGGTACACATGGGCCATGGCCAGGATTTAATCTTTAGGCTCTGGGCCTGCAAAGTGAGCACTTAACCTTCTGAGCCATCCCAGCTTCCTTGTCTCTTTTTTTTTCTTGATGAGTCTGATTAAAGGTTAACAATTTTGTTTATCTTTTCAAAGGACTGGTTCACAATTTCATTGATTTTCTTTTTAGAATCAATTTTGTTTATTTTCACTCTGATCATTATTTCCTTCTTTTTACTCACTTTGGGCTTTTGTTTGTTGCTTTTTTTCCTAGTTCCTTTATGTGTAAGTTTAGATTGTTTATTTAAGATTTTTAAAAAAAGATTTATTTTATTGTTTTTGACAGAGAGACAGAGACAGAGAGACAGAGAGAAGGGGGAGGGCCCAGAGCAGTCTCCATAGTTGTACATCCCCAGTTTTCAACATGGTTTTGTTTCACACAGGTGGGCAGGGGCTGTGCAGGGCGGAAACTGGGCAGGGGGCCTCCCACATGGTAGGCATGCCCCTGCAAGCCTGGGCTGAACTGAGGGCCTCCCACACATAGAAAGCTCACCCTGGTGAGAACCGAACTGGGGGCCTCCGCATGGAAGCACACCCCAGCTCAGGGCCTGGATCTGCATGGGCTGGGGCCAGGACTTGATCCTTAGACCCCAGGGCTTCAAGGTGACCGCTTAACCTGCTGAGTCATTCTGGCCTCCCTGAGATTTTTCTTGTTTCTTGAGATAGTCTTGTATTTCTATGAATTTCCCTCTTAGGACTGCTTTCACTGTGTTCGATAGGTTTTGTGTCATTGTATTTTAATTTTCATTTGTCTTAAGGTATCTGATTTCTTTTCTGCTCTCCTGGTCAACCCATTCATTGTTTAGTAGCATGTTATTTAGCATCCATGTTTTTGTGTGTTTTTCAGTTTTTTTCTTATAATTGATTTCTGGTTTCATAACATTGTGGTTGGAGAAGGTGCTTAATATGATTTTAGTCTTCTTCAATTTAGTGAGACTTGTTTTTTTGGCCTAACATGTGGTCTAGCTTGGAAAATGTTTATGTGCTTTTGAAAAAAATGTATGTTCTACTGCTTTGGCTTGAAATGCTCTAAAAATTTTAATTAAATCCATCTGGTCTAGTGTGTCATATAAGCCTGTTGTTTCCTTCTTTATTTTCTGTCTGGAAGATTTGTCCTTTGGGGTCAATGGATGTTAAAGTCTCCTACTATAACTGTATTACTGTTGATTTCTCCTTTTATGTTGATTAATATTTGTTTTATATATTTAGGTGCTGTGTGAGGTGCCTGGATTTTTACTAGGGTTATATCCTCTTGTTGGGTCAATAACTTTATCATTATGCAATATCCTTCTTTGTCTCCTATTATAGTCTTAGTTTTAAAATCTATTTTGTCCGATATAAGTATTGCTACCCTAGAGCAATCTCCATAGTTGTACATTATTAGTTGTGACATGGTTTCATTCCACACAGGTAGATGTGGGGCCAAGCAGGGCAGGAACTGAACCAGGGGCCTCCCATGTGGGAGGTGAGAACATTTGTTGCCAAGCCATCCCAGTGGTTACCAGTTGTGCTGCAGTTCAGCATATAGGGTTCATGGGCTGGGGCCAGGAGTTGAATTCTAGACCACACGATTGCAAGGCAAGCACTCAACCACTGCTCGATCTTGGTACTCTCATGGAATATATATTTTCATCCTTTTACTTCCAGTCTGAAGTAGGTCTCTTGTAGACAGTATATGTATGAGTCTTGTTTTCTTATCTATTCAGCTGGAATGTCTTTTGATTGGAGCATTTAATACACTTATATTTTAAGTGATGGTTGATAGGTACATAGTTATTGCCATTTATTATTCACATTTATGTTCTTTCCTCTTCTTCTTCTTAGAAATGGTCCTTACATATGACCTCACTTATAGGTAGAATATAAAATTGAAAGTAACAAAGAAACAAAAACTTATGGACACAGTCAATAGTTTAGTGGTTACCTGAGGATAAGGAGGAAGGTGGGTAAGAAAGTAGGAAGAATTGAGAGTAGGGAGGGGGCATCCAATATATGGTGATAGAAAGAGAGCTGATTCTGGATGGTGAGCACATAATGCAATGCACATGATAGACAATATAATGTAGAGTTGTACACCTGGAACCTATGTAATTTTTACAAACAAATGTCATCCCAGTAAATTTAACAATAAAAAAAAAAAGAAAGTAAAGAAAAGTTTCTTAAAACATTTCTTGTAATACTGTCTTGGTGGTGATGAATTCCTTTAGCCCTTTTTTCTTTTTATAAATCTAGAAAGCTCTTTATCACTCCTTTGATTTTAAAGATTTATTTTATTGTTTTTGACAGCGACAGAGAGAGACAGAGACAGAGACAGAAGGGGGAGGGCCCAGAGCAGTCTCCATAGTTGTGCATCGTCAGTTTTCAACATGGTTTCATCTTATACCAGTGGGCAGGGGTTGCGCAGGGCAGAAACTGGGCTGTGGGCCTCCCACATGGGAGGCAAGCCCCCTCAAGCCAGCAGCCAGACCAGGGAGTGAGAACCAAACTTCGGGTCTCCCACAGGGGAAGCACACCCCAGTTCAGCATCTGGGTCCCCATGGGCCTGGGCCAGGATTTGATACTCAGTCTCTGGGGCTGCAAAGCAAGACTTAATCCACGGAGCCATCCCGGCTTCCCCACTTCTTTGATTTTAAATGATAGCCTTGCTGGGTTGAGTAATCTTGGTTATAGGTCCTTGCTTTTCATCACTTTGAGTATTTTGTAACAATACTTTCTGGCCTATAAAGTTTCTGTTGAGAAATCAGCTGACCGTCTTATGAGCGCTTTCTTTTTTTTTAATTATATTTTTTATTTATTGTTAAATTAAAAAAAAATATTTATTTATTTATTGACAGAGAGAGAGAGAGAGAGAGCGAGAGAGAGAGAGAGAGAGAGAGCAAGAGAGAGAGAGAGAGAGAGAGAGAACTGAACTGGGGGAGCTCCCAGTTCAGCATATGGTTCCACATGGGCCGGGGCCAGGATTCGATCCTTGGTCCCCGGCGCTGCGAAGTGAGCGCTCAACCCACTGAGCCATCCCGGCTTCCCCTTATTGTTAAATTTAATGAGGTGACATTGGTTGGTAACAATTGAATAGTTTACAGATGTACAAGTCCACATCACATCATTCATGCATCCTATTATGTGTCCACCACCCAGTATCAGCTCCCCTTCCATCACCATATATCAGGTGCCTACTCCCACCTCCCCCCACAATTCTCCCCTCCCTCTTGCCCCCTCTCCTGGTAACCACCAAACCATTGAGTGTGTCCATAATACTGGTGTCCTCTCCCACTTCCTCTCCCACTCTCCCTCCCCCCTCCTCCCCTTCCCACAGGCAATCACCAAGCTATTGAGTGTGTCCATAGGTCTATGAGATCTTTCTTATGAGAGCTTTTCTCTTGCTGCTTTTCAGATTCTTTCTTTGTCTTAAACCTTTGGCATTTTAATTATGAGGTGTCTTGCTGTGAGCCTCTTTGTGTTCATCTTATTTGGGACTTCATGCTCCTGGAACTTGTATGTTTATTTCCTTCACCAGGTTAGGGAAATTTATACTCATTTTTTCTTCAAATATGTTTTCAATTCTTTGCTGTGTCTCTTCTTCTGGTACCCCTATGATGCAATTTTTTTACCTTTGATGTTGTCCCAGAGGTCCCTTGAACTGTGCTCATTATTTTTATTCTTTTGTTTGCTATGCCCATTGGGTATTTTCTGCTATCTTATCTCCAAATCATTGATTCAATCCTTTCCTTCATATAATCTGCTGTCGATTCCTTCTAGTGTAGTCTTCATTTCACTTATTGTATTCTTTGTTTTTTACTGGTTCCTTTTTATGACTTCTGTGTCATTTTTTATGCTTACTATCTTTTTCGTCAAAGTTCTAAGTTCCTTGAGCATCCTTATAACCAGTGTTTGGAACTCTGTGTCTGGTAGGCTGCTTGCCTCCATTTTAGTTCTTTTTCTGAAATTTTCTCCCCTTCTTTCTTTGGGGATGTGTTTCTTTGTTTCCTCATTTTGGCTGCCGCTCTGTGTTTGTGTCTAGGTATTAGGTAGCTCTTCTGTGTCTTCCAATTTTGGTAAAGTGGCCTTATGTATTAGGTGCCCTGTGAGGCCTGGTGGCATAGTCTCCCTGATTACCTGAACCAGATGCCCCAGGAGTGTCTCTTGTGTGGGTTGTGTGTGCCCTCCTGCTGTAGTTGAGTCTTGGTTGCTGTTGGCATGTCAGTGGGAGGAATTGACCCTCAAGCTGATTGGTTGTGAGGACTAGTCATGACTATAATGAAAAAGCTGTTGTTCAGGGGCAGACCCTATTGAGCAGGACTTGCTGTAGTGGGCTCTGGTGCCAGCCCAGTCTGCCCTTTGAATGTATCACTTGTGGAGGTAGTTGGGTGGGTCTCTAGGATGGTCTGAAGCAGCCACTGGGTGTGTTTGCTCTGAGGCCTTTTTTGGAGGGGCTCCTGTGTAGGCTCAAGTCAGCTGTGCCTATGCCCTATGTGGCATAAAACACAAAGTAATCTGCAGGTGGTTATCCCTTGTGCTGGACTTGGAGGTACCTGGGAAACGCCAAGCTGCAAACTGAGGCTGGCTGCTGCTTGAGGCTGCTTAGCGAGAGGTATGGGGCATGCTGAGTTCAGATGCTGGTTGTTTGGGGTTTGTGAACCATTGAGAGGTCTTAGGAAAGCCCATAGCATGAGCCAAGACAGATTGTTCATATGGGAAAGCCACTGGAAGTTAGCTTGGGTGGGCCCACCAGTTAGATGGCAATTTCTCAGGGGTTCACTGAGGCAGGGTAAATGTGTTAGCGAGGTTAATGGAGACTCAGATGTGGTATATGCCTATATATGCAGGCTGGTGGGCAGAGCCGGGGGGTGGGGTAGGGGGTGGCAATGAAACAAAGCCAAAGTAATAATGGCTTCTGCCAGCATTTCTATCTGGGACAAAGCTGCCCCTCCAGCCCTTGCCCTGAAGCCGGACAACTTAGTTCCTCCCATAGTCCCTGGTGCCTTTCCAGTGGCTCCTCCAGCACCAGAGCTCAGAGTGAGTGAGTCCATCAGCAAGTAATGTCTTGAGCAGGGACTTTAAGAGGAAAGCCTGGGACTCCAGCAGGCCTTTGTCTCACTCAGCCACAGTCTCCCTGGTTTTCACAACCAGAACTTGTGGGGACTTCTCGTTCTGGCACTGGAACCCGGGGCTGGGGAGCCTGGTGTGGGACTGAGACCCCTTGCTCCATTATTGAGGTATCTCCCAATTTTTAACTGCCTCATGTGGGTGTGGGACTAGCCTGTTTTGTGTCTCTGTACCTCCTACCAGTCTCCATATGACTTCTTCTGTATATTCTTTGTTATAGGACTTCTGTTCAGCTAGACTTTAGGGGGTTGCCATTGGTGAGTGTTCTATCTATAGTGTAGTTGTAATTTTGATGTGGGTGCGGGAGGAGGTGAGCACAGTGTTTACCTATTCCCTCATCCTGACAGGAAACCTATATCTATTTCTAATGGTGCTATAAATCAGTGGTTCAAGTGTGGTTCCTGATCAACAGTATCAGCGCTACTTGGGAACTTGTTAAAAATGCAAATTCCTGAGCCCCACCCAGACCTCCTAATTCAGAAACCCAGGATGGGGTTTTAGTGGTCCTGTAGGTGATGGTGTTTTAGCCAGTCCTGCAGGTGATGCTGCTGCTGATGCATGCTCAAATTCGAGCACAACTGCTTTAAAGAATCCCTCAAGTACATGTGGGGAAAATATGAGACTACATAGATTATTTAGTAAACATTTGAGCCCCAATTGGTTTTATCAATGTGATAATTGCTGGAGTTACAATGAAGAAAACATAGTCCCCCTGTGGGGAAATAGGCATACCTACAACTATAAATGTAATAACTGCTCTATGAATGTAGTTATTCTGTATGGAGGTTCTCCCTCCTTAAAAGTATGGTAGCCTTACCATACTTAAAAGTATGGAAAGCCTTAAAGTATGGTAGAGGACATTTGAGCAGAGTCTTCAAGAGTGAGAAAATTTAATGAGGCAGAGATGGCTTTTAATGTTGCCTTTCATTATTACCAAAGAAGAGCTTTGTCCACCTGAACAACTGAAGGAGTCAAGCATGCTGAGAGACACCATTTGAATCTTCCTTTCCCTACATGGGCTTTGCAAGTCCCTTATTAAGAGGATATTCTGGCTGGCTTCAGGCTTAACTAAATCCCAGAAGCCAATAAAGTAACACATACAAAGTTCTGAGAGAAAAAAGTGACTCAAGAATATAATACCCAGCCAAGGTGTTGGTGAAATGTAAAGATCACAGGTAAACATTATCATTCATCAACAAACTCAAGAAATACAGAATGCATGAAAAATTCTTGGAAAAAATTACTTAATAAGATTTACCTATGTAAGAGTAAATGAATACAAAGGACTCAGGAATGGTGTAGCCTCAGTAAAAGATTAGTAGTAACCCTTATGAGGAGATTTAGGAGGAGGTGACAGAATACACATTTTCTCATCTTTCTTAGCAGGAAGTTGATTTTTTAAAATGATGCTAGCTACTTTATGCTTTTTAATATATATTTTTCTTAACCTAGAGGGCTCTTTTAAGAAATAATACCATTTATAATAAAGAAACTTTTATCTGGAGTTTACTTTCCTTCATTTTCTTTAGATTCTTTTTCATCTAAGTTCAAGTAAATGTATATTTTAAAGCTTTCCAAAATTAAAGCTAGTTAATATAGTATATATCATTTTAGTTAGCTTACTTTTCCATCCATCCATTCATCCATCCATACATCCATCCATCCATCTATCCATCATCTTTCATCCATCTTTGGCTACTCTCTCACTCTCATGGTTCTAAGTATTAGCTATTTGCTCATGATGTTGCATTACCTAAAGCCCTGATGAGTCTTCTGATTTTCAGATGTCCAGCATCCTACTGGATAGCTCTACCTGGAAATCAAATGGGCACTGCAAACTCCGCATATTCAAAAACAGTTATTTTCATCTTCCAACTGCAAATTTGCTATTCTTCCTCTAGTCATATATTTCTTTTTTTTTAATTTTTTTTATTGTTAAATTTATTGGGGTGACATTGATTGGTAACAATTAGAGAATTTCCGGATGTACAAGTCCACATCATATCACCTATGCATCACATTATGTGCTCACCACCCAGAATCAGCTCCCCTTCTATCACCATATATCTGGCGTCGTCCTATATTTCTTATCACAGTGCATGACTATTACCATCAACTTGGTCATTAAAGCCAAAAGCTTGGCATCATCCTAGCTAGAGTCCTCACTACTCCATCTTGCCCATCCAATCCATTATTCAAGGCAGAGTTAGAATCATCCTAGATTTCTCAACTCTCCTTCCAACTAGTCAATAACAACACTTCCTAAATATTTAGTTTTCCCTGTTCTTCATCCTAGCTACCATTGGCTTAGGAACTATTCTCACTAGGTCATTGACAATACCTTCTTAGTGATCTGCGGGCCTCCTTGACTTGCCTCCATTTATAGCCATTATTTTTATTTTTGCCAGAATGGTCTTTCTGAATGCATGTTGATCTTCTTACTCTGCAGCTAACATCCTTCAGTGGTTCTCTATTTTTCCTTGAGACAAATCTGAGGCTATTAAACATATACTACCCTCAGTTTCGGGACTAATACTTTTATTGCCAATCTTCTGTGAGGGGAGCAAATTCTGGTCCTGCCTGGAATTCTTTTGTGTCCTTTATGGACTAGATGACCCCTGCTTGGTCATTGAAACATAGCTCAAGGACCACTTCAGGAAGTTTTTCTAGACCTTGGACAAAATATATCTCCTCTGTTCTCTATAGTACCCTTCACATACATCTAATAGAACATTTATTATTTAAGAGCTATCCATGTGTTAGTCTACCCCATTATCATTTTGCATTCCTCTGTGTTAGGAACACTGTGTGTGTGCATATGTGTGTGTATGTTTAATCACAGTGCCTACCATGGCACATAGTAGGAATATAAAGCCTATTGAAGTGAAGTAAGCAATCCTGGTACATCTTTCTATCAACTACCGGATATATTCTCTCTCTCCCTTGAGTACAATTTGATAAACACTGCCAGAATTCAATAGTACTCCATTTTGCTCTGAACTATGGGCACACTACCTTCCTTCTGTGGCTACATTCTTTCTTCAGCTATGTTAATATTATTGATTAAGTTATAGCTCTCTTTTAGGGCCATCACATTCCAGTCATGTTTCTCTAGACTGCATCCTAGACTCCTTAATTGGGTTTCTTCATTCCTTTATTCATTAGTTTATTTATTCTAGTTATGGAAGGCTGTATGTTTTAAAGGTATCTGCTAAGGTTTCAGCAAAATGGTGCCCTTTGTATTAACATTACCAGCCTTCACTGTGGAGCACAAAGTGTGAGCCCAGTGGATGCTTCATTAGGTGGGATGTGTGCATAAGGTGGGAGCCAATGACAGGGGAGGTCAGGAGTCCTATTGTCCAAGCTTAGGCAAGTCCCTCAAGTTCTTGAGAATAGTCTCGTATTAGGTTAAGAGCTCTGGTTGTAGAGGGAGGCAGACTTGGTTTCCAATCTCCAGTTGTAATAACAGCTTAGTGGACAAATTCTTTACTGTGACTATCTTTAACTGTTAAATAGGGGTAATAGGACTAATTTTATAGAGCTGATCTGATAACTAAAAGAGATAATGTTAGAAAGTGCATGGCAGATGATAAGCTTGCAACAAATGGAAGTCTACCTCATTGTCATCATCGTCGTCGTCGTCATCATCATCATCATCATCATCATCATCAAAGAACAGTGAGTACTCTGCATCTGAACTCAGTCTGACTGGTCTTCAGTCCTCATGCCTCCTCCCCTTGGGGTATAATTTGGTTGATAGTAATGGGAGCCTGAGAAAGACCTTGTGGACATCTATCTGCCAATTTCCTTTTTCTGACTCCTCTGTTAGGAAATGCTTTGGGTTTTTAGGGACTCTGTTTATACAGGATTTATTTAGCATTTTTATTCTCTGAAGGTGCTGGCATAGCTTCAGTCTGTAATTCTAAGGAAAAGGCATTTAGCTGTGCCTTTCTTTGTTTGCCAGGAACATTTTTGTAGATAAGCACCCTGCACAGTAAATAAACTGCATTGTTATTACATTGCCTAGCAATTTACCTGTAACAGACGGCTGTGCCTGCTATAATGACATGATAGCTAATCCATACCCCAGCATGATTTTATCTTCTACTGGAGGAGACTGGCAAGTTTAAAGAGGACGCCCTCCAGGATCAGCTAGGGGAAACCTGTTCTAGTTTTTGTGAGTGAATTTTTTGTTGGGGATACACAAATTGTCCTATGTTGTATTTTGAATGATGGTTTCATTTCAGGATCAATTACCTTAAGCTTCCCATAGCAGATTCTACCTAAAGCTTCTCTTTGATTTAATTAAGGAAGTCCCTTAGTCCTCAAGGCTGTGGTTAATACAGAAGATAATTTATTTTCTTACCGCATTAGAAGTTTTAGATATGTAAACAGCCCATCATCCAACTTGTTTAAAAGTACATAAACATTACCTTTGGCAATCAGTAAGTAATGCTGTTTTCTTTTATTTAACTTTGTTATTAACTGTATACTTTTTGATAGAGCCCTTAAAGTGATATTATTAGGTCAAAAGGCAAGGACTACTTTATAGCACTATTAATTCGACACTGCTTAGTGAAACACTAAAACAATGTATATTATCACCATAATATTCAATGTAAGCTACAGAACTGGACTTTCAATTGTACCATGTTTCTTGTAGTTTGCTATTGTTTTCTTACTAGACTAAAATCTTCTGGAAAAGGGAGGGTTGGGTTTGGACTTGTGCCCACTCCTGGAAAAGGCCCAAACTTGGAGTTCAACCAGGGTTCAACTCCTGGCTTTATACAATAACAGCCCCATAACTTTGGGCAAGTTATTCACCTTTTTGTAACCTTTTTGTTGCTGTTTTCCCAAAGCTGGCTTAAGATCTTACTGGAGTATTCTTCTAAATGGTCTTGGATAGTTTTCACAGCTTAAATATTACTGGGAGTGCTTAATAAAATAAGGAACAAGAATTGTTTCAATTTTGGAAAATTTCTCATAGTGGTACCAATCAGTTTCCCCCATTCATTCCTTCCTGACCTTTCTCTTAGGAAAGAGAAGGTATCTCACTCCTCCCAGTGATGGCTACCTTGACGACTTGCTGGTGGACTATTTATATCTGTCTAATCTGTCTATTTCTCTCCATCTCCAGCACCACCAATAGCTAACATTTGTTGAAAGGTTAGGATGGGGCCAAACACTCCACAGCCATGATCTCATTTAATCCCCACTAAAACCATTATTATTGCCATTTTACAGGTGGGGAATTTGAGGCTTAAAGAGGCAAAGCAAATTATCCAAGGTCACATGGCTAATTAAAGTTAGACTCAGGTCTAATCTTTCTTCTAAAGTAGCGTGAAGGACTGGCAGAGGGGCCAACAACCATCTTCCTCTCAGGTCAGCCTCTTTTCCACATGAAAACAACTGTGAGCTTTTGCAAAAGAAAACCCAACACCCCCTTCCACCCCCCTCCCATCCCCCACATGTTAATAATCTGTACTATCTGGCTTCTGCCTACCTCCTCTGTCTGTTTGGTACCACCTGGCCCTTGCTTCCTGCTTTTTGTGACCTTTCAGCTCTTTTCTTTGTCCATCAGGATCTTTGGAGATGTGGTTCCCTCTGGCTGGAATAGCCCCTCTTCCCCCATTTCTTTGCCTGTTTCCTCATCTGTTCCTTCTCAGATTTCTTCTGTGAAAGATTGTTCATTCTTCCTACTGATTGATGTAGGATGTTGCTTGACGGTGGGCCATTTATATCTTTCTAGACCCTACTGGTTCTGTAGCTTGAAGCTCTGATCCTGAGCTCTGGTTAGGTAAGATCCCCCTGGTAGGTGCTCTCAGAGCAGTTGTGCCTTTTCTTAATGGCAGTTATCAGGATTTATAGTTAAAAAAATTTTATCAGCGTAGTTATTTGGTTACTATCTATTCTGCCCTGACTGGAAGTTTTATGAGGACAAGCACTGTGTTCTCCTTAGGTCATTTTGTGTCCTCAGGGTCTAACATAACACTTGGCACAGGACATTGTCATTTACCCTGTTGGATAAAATCTGAGCTTTAAACACTGGGAAATGCTCATGATCAAGCCTGGGTTTTCTTAGCCCTTTCCTGTTGCTCTCAAGCAGCATGTTCAAACAGCACGGACTCTGAGTCTCTTCACAGGTGTGTGTGTGTGTGTGTGTCATGTACGCACATCCACACAGACACATACCCTCCCTCTCTCCATCGCTGGTAACTGAACCAGGAAGGTGAAGAATATTTTTCATGGCGTTATTTTTATGATAATCTATTTTGATGGTTAATTTGGTTTAGGACACTGATTTATCACCAGTTTATAGATCTCTCTTCCCTCTCTCCTTTTATTGTCCTATTTGAATTATAAGGATGGCATGTGTGAAATGGAACTTCTTGGCCTATTGTTCTGCTTCTCACGCAACCAGTGTAGTTCAGACAATAAAAAGATCTATAAAATTAATATATACACAGAGTGAGAGAGGAAAGAGGGACAGAGACAGAGAAAATGGGTAATGCCTTGGAATTGGATATCACATTTATCTCTCTCTGGTGAAGTTCAGGATCAAAATTTACATGCAGAGGAGGCATAAATGAGGTATGAAGGTGTCCTCTCGTGTGGAAAGAGGTCTAGAAATTTTAGCTTACTTTTGTTACATGGAAAACATTTTCCTCTTGTTTTTAACAATTTTAAGGGCTTATAACCGGTGGGTTAACTTTAGAAATACGTATTCCAAACACAAGACTTTAAAGAAAATAAATACCAGGACACTTGGATTATATAATTACTAACTATGCCAAGTACATCTCTATCATATCACCAACAGGCATCTAAAATGGGTATTTGCTTGTGAATTTTTTCTAGCACCTGGTACGCACCTGGCACATAGTAGGTATTCAATAAATAATTGTTGCATAAAGTTAACCAAATGAGTCCCGGGGAAGCATGGCTGGTTAACTGGTGCCCTGAGGTACAAGTCTGACCTCGCTTATCCTTTATTAGGGGAAAGATTGTGCTCCTTTCCCATCATCCTCTCTGGCATTTATGTCTCATGACGTCTTTTTCTGGCTAATTCTTTCACTTCGTTTGGCTCTTGGCTTCCTTCTTGGTTTTATTACTCTTCCCACACTAGCTATTGACCTGCTCCTTTCAAAAAGTGATATGGGAAAAATTCTAGTGGAGTAGATGATCCTGCTACAATGCTTTCTGAGAAGAAAACAAACAATAGTCTTCCTGCCTTCTGAGGAAGTGATTTGAATGACCAGGTGGCAATTCCCAGACGCAATTTCACTTGAGGTTCTTGGATTGACTATTTATTGCTATGCTTGAAATGTTGGTTATTATTGTTACAAATATTATTATGCTGAGGAAGCCAGCTTGTGAGCACAGACAGCTACACTGTTTACAAACATAATTAATGAGGTAATTTTTAATATCAACAGCTCAGCACCAGCCTTCCTAAAGACTGTTTATGACCTGGGCCACAGAGCCATTTGTAACTTCTACAGCACTTCTGTGACAGGGCTGCCTCCAAGAGTCATTTCCTTTGGCTGGGCCCTGGTTTATTTTATGAATGACAAAAATAAACTTCAACTTGTTACTGGTGAGGAACGGTTTATGTCTAGCAAGTCCAGGTTCATCGAAAGATAAACACAGGAATACTCGTCTAAGAAGTGAAGGCGCATTTTTTAGCAGCTAACTTCTGTATTTATATAAGGTGGCTAACTAAGGTGGCTCTCCTGGGGGAACTGGGAAGAAATGGCACATTCCCTATCTAAACATGGAAATGCTTTGTGTGACATGATGCTTCATGAATACCTGCAACATACTAATACTCAGAAAAACTGCTTACCCTTCACATAGGCTTTTGACATAGGCTCTTAACAATTGAGACCTTTTCACATGACCTCAGACTTTTATTCCATTTAATTACATTTGTGTGAAGGATTTGCACAAATATTTTTTTCCTCTAAATCTGACCTGTCCTTTCCAAATGGACTCAAAAGCAAGTGATGCTTTCTTGTTAAGTATTAGGTTGAACTCATTCTTTTGTCTTTATTTTCCCCCTTGAACACCTCATTTTGAACTTTGACATTCTGCCAGTGATCGGTAGTTGGTGTACTGCAAATTTGAAAGAAAGGTTATTTTTATGAAGTGCCTACCATTGAGTACCTTCCCAAGCAGAGTAGGCAGATGACTCTTTTACCTGTGTAATAAATTGGGAGCTAATCATCCTTATTGGCACTGCTGTATTCAAAATCAAGAAAATAGACCTCAGTCTGTTTTTTGGCCTATTTCTTACATTTCAGAAGTTAAGTGACTTAATAGCATGCTCTTACCTGTTCTTTTCTCCTTCACAAACTCCAAGGGAATTCCTCTTCTTCTTCTTTTTTTTTAAAATAGACTTTTATTTTTATTTTTGAACTGAAATGGAGGCCTCACCGCATTCAGGAAGCACACCCCAGTTCAGCATATGGGTCCACATAGGCCGGGGCCGGTCTATAAGCCTCGGTCCCCGGGGCTTCAAAGTGAGCGCTTAACTCGCTAAGCCATCCCGGCTTTCCCAATTATTATTATTCTATTACCTTTTGACCATGGAATTACCTGAGTATGTCTGGTCAGTAAAAGGCAGTATGGTAAAGATGAATAGATTAAAAGTAATAAAAATGAGCAAAGATAATTAAAGTCAGCCATATTATATTTTCCTTGTAATTTTCAGGCATTGCCTTTGAAACACTGTTTTACTATCCCAACTCCAAGTTTCCTTGTTTTTACCTTAATTCATTCCTGGCTCTGGAGTGGATGATGAGAACTTTGTGAATTCTCCAGGTTTCATAACTTTAAGTATTGGATAAGAGTGTTTATTTAATATAACTCCACATTTACTGAGCATCTGGGGATATATACCCACTACCCCCAGGGAAGTTAACCATCTTTCAGAGGAGCTAGAAACAAGTAATTAAGATCTGTCTCTATAAGAGCACTAACATTTTTCTAAAGTGAAGTGTTTGTTTGATCTGTCTAACTTTTGGGATTTTCATTGTGCTAATTACAGTAATGAGTAGAGGAGACATGAAAGGTGCTAGAGAGAGCTAAATTGATTTATATAGAAAAGGACGTGAAGTTACCAGTGGACAGAAAACAAGAAATCTAGAAGGTAGAAGAAGGGAGTCTTGTAAGGTAGGGGTGAAGTTTGAAGAAACTGTCAGAGGAAAAATTTCGGGAACCAACTGCCACAGTGACAGGATTTTGGAGGACAGAGAGATTCAATAAGTTTTATTTATTTTAAATGTTGAGAGATAACAAGGTAAACAATGTTAAGTGAATAACTCAATCCATTTTTACATATGAATACACTTTGTAACCACCACCCACTTCAAAATATAGGATATTTCCATCATTCCAGAGGGCTCCATTATCCTCACTCTTAGCAGCCCAAGGGTGATCATTATTCTGATATCTATCCCCATGTGAATAGTTGCCATGCTTTTAAACTTCACATATGTAGAATGATATAATATGTACTTTCTGTTTCTAACTTCTCTCACTCAACATTATAGCTGTAAGATTTACACGTTTTTACGTGTATCAGTAGTTTATTCTTTTTCATTCTTTTTAAAAAAGCTTTTATTGTTTTTGAGACAGAGACAGAGACAGAGACAGAGGAAGACAGAGAGAAGGGGGAGGGCCCAGGGCAGTCTCCATAGTTGTACGTCATCAGTTTTCAACATGGTTTTGTTCCACACAGGTGGGCAGGGGCTGTGCAGGGCAGGAACTGGGCCGGGGGCCTCCTGCATGTGAGGTACGCCCCCAAAAACTGGGGGCCAAACCTGGGGCCTTCCATATGGGAAGCTTGCCCCAGCAAGAACCAAACTGGGGGCCTCCCACATGGGAAGCACACTCCAGTTCAGCACATGCATCCACATGGGCTGTGCTTGTTTCGATCCTTGGACTGGGGGGCTGCAAAGATCATGCTTAACCCACTGAGCCATCCTGGCTTCCCCCTTTTTCATTATCATGCATTAATAGTATTCCACTGTCTGACTATACCACAATTAATTGGTGTATTCTACTGTTAATGGATATTTGGTTTACTTACAGTTTGGAGACTACTTTAAACACTGCTGCTGTGAATGTTATTATACATTCTGTTGGGTATATATCCAGGGGTGCATTTGCTGGACTGCAGGGTATATGTGTATGTTCAGCTTTAGTTGATGTACCAAATAGTTCACCAAAAGTGATTGTACCAATTGGCATCCACTGAAATAGTCTAAAGTGCTCCAGTTGCTCCATATCTTTGGCAACACTTCATGAGAACTTTAAGGGAATCTTTCTGTATGTCATGTGCTACCAGTTTCCCCCTTTGCTGCCCTTTATGAAGCTTCAAGAAAGACCCTGCATTTGGAGTCAGATTTGTGTTGAATTCCTCACATTCCTTGCCAAAGGCAGCAATCCCAGGTTTGAAGTCTGGCTTCTCCATTTACTAACTGTGCATTCTTAGGCAAGGTGTGTGTGTTTGTGTGTGTGTTTCCTTTTTGCCTGCTGAGGCTTTTATTCTTTAGCTGCAGAATGAGAACCACAGTCTCATTGCATAGGGTTGTGTATATAAAACCCTTTGCACAGGGCCAGGCAGATAATTAGTACTAAAAAAAAAAAAAAAAAAAAAAAGATAGCATGTGTAACCACCACCAGAAGTGAGAAAATTCCAAGGGGAAGGCTTAAGCCTGGGAGGATGGAGTTGGAAGACCCAGGCCAGCTCTCCATATCCACTGGAGTGTCTCCTTTCAGAGCTAGCCCTTAAAAGTTTGGGGGTTTAATAGGTAGTAATTCTCTACTGCCAAAGCCCTGTGCCCATTTTTATGCACCCAGGTGGGCAATTGTGAGTTTCTGGGCTTAGCTTTTATTAAGTTATGGATGTGCTAAAGCTGTCCTTGTCATGTGACATCATCAACCACCATTACTGAGTTATTTTAGAAACAAGATTTACAATAATTAGAACTCTCTCCCAAAGAAAACTGGTAATAGCAAGGTAGGAGAAAAACTTAAAAGAGAAAAAGAAAAAAAGAAGCCTAATTTTATGGTTGATGCTACTTGTTACATGTGTGTCCTGCCAGACTAAATCGGATCATCTGATTTTCAAATTGCTGGGTCTATTGTTTCAGAAATAGAGGATGTAAATAATTTCAGTGCAATCTCCCAGATTTAGACCTCTTTCATCCAGAACTATTATCAGCATTAGCATAATTTATAGTGCTATCTAATAATGAAATCATTGAACACTGATTGTATAGCTGCTTAAAGCTATAATTATTGCTCATTAGGAATAGATTTCATATTGTTTGCTCCTGGCATAAAACAGGTTATTGAAAGGGAAATGTTGTCAGTAGAAGTGAGAAACCAGGGAAGCTACTTTTTTGGTTCTTGAATATTATTCTTGAGTCCAGTCTGAGATTTGTGTTTCATAGTAATAGTTAACTGGTCACCCTGGATCCCAATTATTATCTTATTTATTTATTAAGGTAAATTATTTAAATTCTTCTTTTTTAGTGCTTGAGGTAGTAAATACTCAGTAAATGTTTGTTGACTGTGTTAGGAAAGGAGTAAACGTAGACAAAAGCCGCAATGGCAAGGGAAGCTGGGATGGCTTAGCAAAGTGCTTGCTTTGCAGCCCCAGGGACTGAGGATCGAATCCCAGCCCCGGCTCATGTGGACACACATACTGACCTGGGGTGTGCCCCCAGTTCAGTTCTTGCCGGGGCCTATGTGGGAGCCCCCGGCCCAGTTCCTGCCCTGCGCAGCCCCGTGCCCACCTGTGGAGTGAAACTATATGGAAAACTAATGCTGTCAACTATGGAGACTGCTCTGGGCCCTCCCCCTTCTCTCTGTATCTTTCTGTCTGCCTCTCTCTCTGTCAAAAACCAATAAAAAAAAAATCTTAAAAAAGAAAAGCCACAATGGCAACCAGTTACCTTTGACCTTTGTTCAGTTTATACAAACATTAACAATTGAAATACCCATTTATCTCACTCAAGATATTAAAGTTGGCAGTTTTTCAGAGGTGTTAATCTGAAATAAGTCTTAGCATATTCATTTCAGAACATCTTACAGTGCATTTTAAAAATTACAGGAACAATGCTTAACTTCCTCACTTGTGGAAGATTCAAACACCATATGAAGGGTGTCTGGATAGTATCCAGCCATGTATTATGAAAAATAGAGGCATTTATGGCTGGATATTTTTCCACACAGCTCTTGTATATGTACACTGAGTAAAATGTGGGAGCCTCTTTTATGTGCTCTGATGGATCCTCTTCGTGAGGTCACGGCCATTAATACTAGATGTATCTTTTAAGCCCTGGTGTTGCAGACCATGTTGAGAACTCATTGCCCAGCATGACATAGAAAAACGGTCTGGTTTTGTTGGCTGGCAAGTCACCTCCAGATGGTCTATGGGGTAGGAAAGGCTTAAATTTTGACTCTGAAGATGGAGGTTTAGTTAGTGATTCCTATTGAATACAATGGTTATGGAGAATTACACATATACATTTTGGCATGGGAAGGAGCAATAACAATTACACCGTTTGCAGAGTAGGGGCTACTGTCAGTATCTTCTTCTAGGAATGGGCAGTGGGACTTATCAAGGATGATTTGAGTTCATTATGAATAGTGCCTTTAGCTGTGGTGTCATCAACTTCAATGGAATGTAACTTGGCCTTGAACAATATATTTTGTTTGACCTTTATAGACTGAATGTGATTTCAATGTTTGTCAATTAATCTAGTCTGGTGATTTATCCAGAGCCAGGTCAGATTTTGTAACCTGGATTTTTCTTATGCAATTCTAGCTTCTTTAGGTCTTTTGGAATGGAACCTGGAAGAGTTAAAGAAATCAAATGAATATTTCTTTAACAGAGTCATTGCCTTACTTGTTGATAACTATGCTCTACTTTCCTTAAATATCCTCTTATCTAGGGCCTTCTAGTCCTTGAGAGAACAGGGAAAATGTCAGATATGCAGGAATCAAGAAAACCTTATTTTTTCACCGGAAAATTTCAAACTTTAGTAAAACTGTAGATACGTTTAAATTGCCTTCCAATTTCTGAAAGAAATTGGTTTCCTTTAACGCTTAACGAGATAAACTGCAATTCGATTCAAGTCATTTTTCTGCCTCTCCTTGTTGACAATCTGAGCTCCGTTTTTTTGCTTTCCTCTTGCTTTCTGATTGACTTCAAGATTGCATCTAATCTTTTTATTCTATCTTGCATGAATGCAGTCTGCAATGTGTTGTGACAAGGAGCCAGACCTCCTATTAGCATATATTTATACCTTGCCACACACAAAGTGGTGCTTGGGGATTATTAAACCAGGCTGAGCTCTGAAGGCACATTAAAGTCATCAAATTCACCCCTCCCCCTAGAAAATCCTCTATCCCAACTGTCTACCCATGGAGAGATCTAATTGTTTAGAGAAAGGAATAAACCGAGGGGGACCGTGAGAGCAGTTGTGGATGAAGTTAATATGATGGAGGAATTATCAGACAATCATAAGCATGGGGAAACAAGAGAGATGATCATTGTCCTTGAAGGGCCTGGAGACATCTTGGAGGGAATTAAAGGGCCATTTTGTGAATGACTTGATAACATGGTAAAGTTAATCTGGTGAGGAAGGAACTTGAACATAGAGGGATCTGGGCAGAAGTATGGAAATAGCTAGATTAGAGGTATTGATAATTTGTAAGATTCAGAATTTGAATTCCAAGGGCCAGGTGCCAGGAGATGAAGACAGGGACTAGGTTTTTAAGGCAGTGTACCTTCTGAGGTGACTTAAGGAGAGGTGATAGGTGATAGGCAATAATTTTTCAGGTTCTATTTCATCCCCCCTCCCTCCACTACAAATAGAAACCAACAGAGCATATTCTGAGCAGTATTGTGACACATACCAACACATTCTTTGGCGTTCAACCTTTGTTTTAGTGGGACTCTTGGGTCCCCCAGGGTCCCCGAGTTTTGTCTGCTATCAAAGCTGGCAATGATCTGGCCTTGGTTAATCACACATGGGTTCAACCTAATTTCCACTTACATGAACATCCCACAGTATTCCTATTTTAAGTCTGTTTTCTCTAATTGCAGAAAACAGGCTTTGTCTCCTCCGAAAGAAATTTTGAGCATTACTAAGAAGTGAAAGAGACAATTCAGGGAAAGGAAAGCTGTTCTAATGATTTGTATGCTAGAGGATTGTCTAGAAGAGACAGTGTTTTTGTCTCTCTTGACTCCCTAATAGTTATACCCCTAGGTTGATGAGTCCCAGTGACTGTTCATGGGAACTGCTGAGTTTTGAGGAATTTTTCATTATGATGCACATCTCATAGTCTTGTATACATCTGTCTTTTCTAATTGTCTCTGAGCATTCTGGGAACAGGGACGGTGTCCTGTTTGTCCATGTTTTTCCATTGGTAGTTGGTGACCAACACACAGTTTTTGAGCTTCCTATCATCCCAACTCTGCCCCTTTAAATATTTCAGCCTTTGAGATAGGAGTTATATCCAGGGTGCTGTTTGGGCTGAATGCCTGCAGTGTATTTGGGTGGGCGTGACCTCACTCTGTCTGTTTCCCCAGGTGCTTGGGGTAGTGAGCTGACCTTCTTCCCTGTTCTGGAGCTCAGGGCTTAGGGCAGCTGTCCCCCAGCCCATGCCTGCTTGGCACTTGGAAGACTTGTATTGCCATCTGACTTTTCCTGGCATCTGTGACTTGGGTTGGCATGTGTCTTTTATTTGGCCTGTTCTTTTTCCCTCTGTGGTTAGACTTAGAATGTAGGCTGGGCATACGGGAAGAGTCAGAGAAGGACAAAGAAACTACTTTGGGCTTGGCCTAATTAGGTCTGAACAATTTATGAAAAGGGAACTTGCACAGTATTTAAAAATCATTACTTTTCTGTCCTTTGTATACCTCTCCCTTGGGAACCTCATGGGTGGGGGGAGTGCATAAGCTAAAGCAGGATTTAGGCAAACTAAAAACTGGATTTAACTATATAAAATGCACATTCACAGTGGACATATTTCATGGTGCGGAAGGAATGATTAGGTAGGTGACTAGATAGACACATTTGATTTACAAAGTTTAAGACCTTATTTTGTGGCAGTTAGAACTCAAAATGTGTATGAATGGTGACATTTAAGTAACAAGTCCAATTTTGTTAGTCATGTATAAATATTAAAGATTTATTTTGTTTGTTTTTTGACAGAGAGAGACAAACAGAGAGAGACAGAAAAAAGGGGGAGGGCCCAGAGCAGTCTTCATAGTTGACAGCATTAGTTTTCCATATAGTTTCACTCCACAGGTGGGTTCAGGGCTGTGCAGGGCTGTGCAGGGCAGGAACTGGGCCGGGAGCCTCCCTCATAGGCCCCAGCAAGAAATGAACTAGGGGTACACCCCAGGTTAGCATATGGGTCTGCATGGGCCGGGCCTGGGATTTGATTCTCGGGCTCCAGGGCTGCAAAGCTAGCACTTAACCCACTGAGCCATCTCAGCTTCCCCTTTGTATAAATATGAAATGGAGTAGACATTTGGGGCATGAGGTAGAGAACAATTTTTTTGCTGGTTGCATAAGGTTTTGCCAGTTGCTTGAGAGTGCTGGTTGCTTCAGTGCTGGTTAACAGAGAGTCTACTTACATTTATCCAGCATCTACCAATCTCAATGGGTGCTGGTTAACTGAGAGTCTCCTGTAGTAGTGGTACTCTTCTGAGTGAATGGTGAAAGTTGTCTTCACCTTTGATCCTTCCCAATGAAGCTTTTATCTCTGCTGTGCACAGCAAAGATGTGCACTGGCCTGTGGACACAGGCCCTGGCGATTAGAGCATGCACCCAGCAGGGCAGTCCATCCTCCAAGAGCATGGTCTTGGGCAAGGGGTTTAACCTCTCTAGTCTTTAGTTTTCTTGTCTCTAAAATGAGGTTGATAATATGTCATGAGTTCATTATTAGAAACGAATGAATTAACCCTGTGAAACCACTTAGAACATATTAAACACGTGATGAATACCAGCTATCATTTGCTGTGTGGGACTACCTTTTCTGTCCCTAGGCTTTTCTACCTTGACATGTAGCTTTAAGACTATACACAGGGCTCCTATATATCCAAATTTCCTACTCAAGATTCGGGCTCCAACACCTTCTCTACCCATCATCTAAGCAAATGTATGAAGGTGACCATATATTCTTACTTTCTATATATTTAGAATCTAACAAAAATAATTTCCTAGTTAATATTCTTTTTTAAAAAAGAGTTATTTTATTGTTTTTTTGAGAAAAGTTTTGTCTCTGTGCATGTGAGAGAGAGAGAGAGAGAGAGAGAGAGAGAGAGAGAGAGAGAATGGGAGAGGGCCCAGAGCAGTCTCCATAGTTGTACATCACTAGCTGTGATAGTTTCATTCCACACAGGTGGATGTGGGGCTTCGCAGGGAGGAAACCAAACCAGGGGGTCTTCAGCATGGAGGTGAGAACCTTCCCTGTCATCCCAGTGGTTATCAGTTGCGCCACAGTTCAGCATATGGGTTTGCACGGATCGGGGCTGGGATTCAGTCCCTGGACCACATGGTTGCAAAGCACACACTCAATCTGTTGAGCCATCCTGGCATTCCCCCCAGTTAACACTTTTCAAACACAATTATTAATCCTTATTAGAATTATTTCTATTCCTGAACTAAAGATAGTGTCATTATTTTATAGATAAAAAAGGTGGGGTCCTTTTTCAACTATAGATTCTCATCCATTTCTCCCTGCCTCATTTTGATTGTCTTGGAAGATAATTTTTTAATGAAACAAAACAAAACAAAACAAAACAAAACAAAACAAAACAAAACAACATGGATTAGCTGTAAGGACCCCAATACTAGACTAAATTTGTCCCTGATCCTTTATCCTTGATTGTCTCTCAAGCCTTTTTTGCTTTCCTGGTCTTTCTCCTCATCCTGTCCTTCTTATTCCCCTTCAAGGAGAAAGAAGTGCCGAGAGGGAGAGAAGGTGGGGAGACTATCAAAGATGGGATCCATTTTTACTGACTTAGAAGCATTATAGAATGACTTTAAAAAACAGGGGAGCTACTGATCTTGACCTCATTGGCCTGAAACGTTGAAGATAAAATGTGCAAAAACACAAATTTGTTTTCAGTGATAATTTTATACTTGTATTAATGGTTTGTATTACTTAGAGAAATACTTATTCCTTTATTTGGATGGTAGGTTTTTCCTCTGTAAAATATTAATTAATTAATTAAATGTTTAGTGAGCAAATATTTTGTTTCAGGCATCATCCTAAGCACTGGGGATACAGTTGTGAGTAAACAAAAATAGATATCAAAGAAGTCAAAGCTCTTATGGAACTTAGATTCCAGTGGCAGGAGACAATAAATAGATTAACAAATACTGCATGTTATATTTGATTAGAACCAACATCACTAAATTGAAAGAGATTAAAAAACCAGAAACAAATGTTTTTCTTGTCATGGTCATCAGATGAAATTTGATGAATACCTAACAGAGGTCCTCAAATTTTTTAAACAGGGGGCCAGTTCACTGTCCCTCAGACCATTGGAAGGCCGGACTGTGGGCCCGGGATGAGTTGGCTGCTAAGCAGAACAGGCAGTGGCGGCAAAAACACCCGGCGGGCTGGATAAATGTTTTCAGCGGGCCGCATGTGGCCCGCGGGCCATAGTTTGAGGATGGCTGATAGAATTTCTTTGGAAACAAGATTTTCCCTATATGTACCTCGATCAGGTCCAGAGCAAGGTTGTTATATTCAGCATGCCACTTCTAAGAGTATGTCAATGATTATTACAACATTAGAAAGTTCCTCTTTTCTATTTTTGACAGCGACAGTCAGAGACAGAGAAAGACAAAGAGAAAGGGGAGGGCCCAGAGCAGTTTCCATAGTTGTACATCATCAGTTTTCAACCTTGAGCCTGAGGCTGAACAGAGACTGAGAACTGAACTGGGGGCCTGTCGCATGGGAAGCACTCCCCAGTTCAGCATATGGGTCCACATAGGCCAAGAACTGGAGTTGATCCTCAGTCCCCAGGGCTGCAAAGTGAGCACTTAACCATTGAGCCATCCCTGTTTCTTCTCTCTTTTTTTTTTGTTTTTGTTTTTGTTTTACCTTGTGAGAGGGTAAAACACAGAGCCAAATATGACTCATTATTCTGAATGTTTTTATGTTTGGGTGTGGAGATTCAGTGCCTAAAGCTTTTGTATTTGTTTGAAAAAATACATGTCTTTATATCTTCATCATTAAAAAAAAATAAATCTAAGATTCAGAATTTCAGTAACAAGAAGAAACCAGACTCGTAACTAGCAGTTCCAGTGACATTTATGGGAATTCTTTGTATCTGTGTAGAGTCTGCTCCAGAGGAATAAATCTACAGTTAAGTCATCCTTCAAACTACCTCTCTATGGTGGTCACTTGTACACCTAAAAATCCCCATGCCTTTCCATGAAAGTGTCTTCAAGAAAACAGAGGGCCTGCTGAGTTGGATTTTTATGGCAAATTCCCTTTGTATGTTTATATCTCAGTATGCCTTCAATTCTTACTATGTTGTTCTCATTCATTCCAAACACCTGCAAAGTAATGCTAGTTTATTTTCTGCTGTGATTTTATGCATCTATAGCAGAAGGAGTATAATTATTTGGGAGTAGATAGACTTCCTTAGACTTGCAGTCCAGACTCCAATTTTATCTTTGGAGCAGGTAGCATGCCCAGTGTACGCTGTATTTTGTTTCTAGGGTGTTTTTACCTGGGCTAAAGTAGTTTTCAGTGGGTGAAATAGCTTGTGCTGTATTGTCTTACATAGAATATTTGTTGCAAGACCTAGGAGAGAGGAAAGAACCATCCTATATTTTATTCTCTGGTCACCAGATGAGACTCTTTCTAATAATGGTTTGCAAGAAATAGTAGAAACAGGTTTGAGAACTGTGTAACGCAGGTGCTTGGAGGATAGGGGAGACTCACTTTGATTATTTTCCTCTTTCTCTGACCTCTGTCCAAGCTTCCACAACTTCCAGTGAAGCTTTGCAAACCCAGTTCACATTCAAAGATGTACTGAGAGCAGAATCTCTGGTAGGTATAGAGGTATCTGTAGGGGTACAAGATTAGGCTGCCAAGGTACACCATTTTTCTCTAAAGAGGTGAAGGACATGGTAATGAAAGTGGTGAAGGTAGAGATTGTGGTAGAAGAGTTGGAGTTGATGAAAGTAATGGAAGCAGTGACCAAGAAGGTAAAAAAGGCAGTCAACATAGTAGAGGACATGGTAGAGAAAGTAGAGACTATTGAGGAGGTGATGACATTGGTGGAGATGGAAGTGAAAATGATTGATGTGTTGGAGGTGATGGAGCAGGTAGGAGGAAGTGGTGCAGGAGGTTGTGGAGGTGATGGGGTGGAGATATTTATGGTGGGCCTGAGGTGGTGGCGTTGGTGGACCCATCTGGGTTTTTACATAAATATATAGCCAATCTTAATATAAGGCAGAGTGAAATCTGTGCATGAGAGTATAGGAGAACAAGCAGCCATGTGTATGACTTGTAAAACATTCCTGCACAGGTTTACAGAGTTTTTGTTTGTTTGTTTGTTTTTTACTAATTGCATACATTTTGGCCTTTGAGTCTAAAATTCTTATATTTTTAAATGTCTCAGGGAGCAATTAAACAACATCAATGCTGATTCACTCACTCTAACTTGATACCTTTTATTTACCAGACTGGATCAAGCACTCAAAAATGAAAAACATATAGTTCCTGTTTTTATTGAGGAAAAAGACCTATCAACAGGTAATTATAATTCAACAAAGTTAAATACATTGATTAGAGATGTAAGCAGCCAGAGAGAAGAGAAATGGGGATTATGAGTTGATTGAAGGGGAAGACGAATATTATTGGTCAAAGGGAGGAAGTGAGAAAATATATATGTTAAATACACTGAACAATTAGTTCTCTAATTGACTTGCCTCCTTAAATACCTGGGTAGGTTCAGTTTCTTTTATTATATTAGTATTTAGGATCAGGTTTGAAAGCATCTGTAGTTGCAAAAGTGACATTTTAAGTGGAATTATGGTCTTCTGCACTTGATCTTAGCCAAAAGGCCAAGAAATAATGGAATTAGGGTCTTCTGGTGCTCAGTAGTAACATGTTCAAAAGTAGAGACAATAAGGATGAATCTCAGAGCTGGTGCCACCAAATTCTTCAACTCCACCCATTCTCTTAGCTTAGCTTAAGAAGTGAACGGGAAGAGAGATTTTGAATAGTTTTCCATCAGAGAAAGCAGGACAAACAGTATTTAAGCTGGGATGGGTGGGTGGGCATTCAGGGTAGAAGATGAGTTACTCAGATGACCTGATATTCAATAAAAAGCCAGCCCCCAACCCCCCCAAATGAGTGACTCAGTAGCCTCTTTAAAAGGAGGAACATGCCAAGGCAGGGAAGGTAAATAGACTCTTTTACTAATTTGGATTAAGATGTACCGTTAGATATAACCCTTCTGTAGAAATGAAAAAAAATCTCAAATACCAAACCATGATGTATATCTGAAATTAATATGTTGTGTCAAGTAGACCTCAATAAAATAATCCTCTAAAAAAGCACAACACACACATATCCTTGACCCAATTAAAATATAATATTTAAAAAAGCAAGCAGATAACACATGGTTTGTCAAATGAATGACTCAATAAAAATGCATAAAATAGATTTGAATAGAGAGTTTCAAAGGTTGTTTTTTTTAAATAGAGTGCTTATTACAGCCTATAAAATAGACTTTAGAAATTGACTTTCTGGAATGAATACTGTAAATGACTATTCAGAGACCAGTAAGAGGGAACCCTCTGACATATCCACAAGGCTATAAGGTATCATGCAAATGATGAGACAGGGAGACATCAATGCATGGTGCCCATGGGCACCCCCACAGTGAATAAGATATGCCAAGGAAGCTGGATAGCAGCTTGATGCTGTTTATGCAGAATTTCTGAATTGGAGAAGGTAGCTTCCCTATCTCAAAGATTTGATGTCTTTGCCCACCTACCTGGAAAGCAGGATTTGAATTGCAATGGGTAAAATATTAGCAGCTGACCTCTGAACCACATATTTAAATTCATTGCTGGGTTCTTCTTTCCAAATAGCAATCAAGTTTGACAATTGTGATTTAGCCAGCTGCAGCTCATGTTTATAATTGTTCATGCTATCATTGTCTCTGAGATTTTTCCCAGTTAACATTACGAAGGGTTGGATATATGAGGGCTGTCCGGAAAGTATCCAGCCATGCAATCATTTTTGTTATATTGACAATGGCTGGATTTTTTTCTGGACAGCCCTTGTATAATATCCTGGGTGGTTTGATTCACATTTCTGGCCTGTTTTGATAAGAAAGTGCCTACCTGCCTCACCATGGGGCTTTTATTGGCATTTTGAATTTTTGCTTTTGAGAAAATAATATAGGAAAACAGCATCACTGTACTGGTTGCCTTTCAGATAGAGAATTCTATTTAATTTGACAAAATCACGTATAAATTTGAACTATTATTATAATTAGCCTTTTTTGCTTGCCTTACAAAGTCAGCTCTTAGGAAATAAAGCATTCAGGACCCAGTGGGAAAGATTCCAAGCTCATACTGCCATTTCTCCTGAGTTGTCCTGATGCCCACCTGAAATTTTGGGGTTTTCTATGAAGAAGGGGGGGAGGGGGGAGGGACTGGCCCTGTTTGGAAATAGATGATAGAGAGTAAATAGACTTGTCTGTTTTTCAAAGATAATTGTGGGTTGTGAACAAAGCTAAGTAGGTAGCAAAATCCTGTGCAGATTACAAAAGATGTTTTGCATTTCTGCATTAGCACACGTAGTTTTAGGCCCTGAAGCAATGTCTGGTAGATCAGTTGAACATGCTAGGGCAATTGTTCAATAAATCCAACAGGTGAAATTAGATCATGAATTATAGATTCCTAGAATTGAAAAGGATGTTAGAGATTTTCTAGGCAGACTGTTTTGCTTTACAGCTGAGAAAACTGAGGCTCACAGAAGCTTGGTTATTTCAAGATATTTTTCTGATGTGTGGAGCCTAGGTTTTCTGATTTCTAGCACTGTGCTTTGATGTGGGGTTGAATGGACCTCAAATAATGGTCTCCAGCCTTGACTGAGGATGTTTCCCAAAACACATGTCATGGAAGGCATGCGATTCCTCACAGCTACCACTACTATTCTAAGACCACAAAGCTTGTTCTCATTTGTTTTGGCCTCACCTCTGCTTGGAGGGCAACATTCTTTGCATTAACGGGCCTGCAAAGCCCGGCTCTGCCAGTAGTTTGAGGGAGGCTTGGGGAACTTTAAGAGCCAGCCTGGTGTTTTACACCCCCAAACTTTCTTTCTCATTGGGATTCTTTTTCAATTTGAGAGGGAAAGCAGATGCTCTAGGATTTCTGCTTTGCTGAAAGGTTTATAACTCTTGAAGTAGTCTTGGTCAAGTTAGTCAAGCTTAGCTTTTATTGTTTATATGTAAAATAAAAATAATAATTCACAACGTTTGTGCCAAACACAGCTTTGAGTTTGCAAGAAATGCAAGAAAGGCATTTAACAAATGTTTGTTTTCTCTCTTGCCTTTTATAGTAAAATTTCTGAATATACTGATTTCTGATGAGTTTAAGAAAAAATTATTTTAATTGTTTTTTTATTTATGAATATATACATCTTTACTGTTAAAAATCAAAGTGTTGAAAATTATGAAGTCCCCTGAATGTCTACCATCCAAAAATAATTATTCTGCATACTTTTAAAACATTCTTCTAGTCATCTCTATGCATCTATGTGTATATTTGTAATTTTACATAAAACCATACTATAAACACTCTTTAGCAATCTCATCAACAAGAAGTCAGTTCAAAGAAAATGCTGACAGATCTCTTCTGCCAAATCTGAGAGCATTTTTAGTCTTAAATGTGGAACACAATGAATGGCACAATCTCATCTCACAAGTTAAACCTTTGCTAAGGCCTGATTGGCACAGTTCTCCCAATTGTCTGTTTCCTCTCTTCTCTCTGATAGAGAGAGACTGTCACCAAGTGTACACAATGTAATTTCTGGAGTTTACAAAATGTTTGCCAACCAGAGAAGTCTTCTGCTTTTATTTACCTAACAAAGGCCAAGGGCAACAAATGGTATCTACTATTTGATCCTCTGATCACTTTCCACAGGACTCACTCATGGGAAGGCACAAATTGTTGTGTATTATACTTTAACCCATTGGGTCTTGCTGACTTGTACCTATAGGTAACCAGTGATTTGTTTAGACTGATCTCCTTGGTGACCTAGTGGCTTGCCCTTATCACACAGACTGATTGACATTAGCCATGCTTTATCCTTCATCTGCCTTCCAGATTTATTCATATTCTCTGTCTCTTTGGGCCTATGATAGTAGTGATCTGAGTGATGATTTAGACCAAACATTAGGAAGACATGCAGACCAATTCTGCCAAGAGTTTATAATCTGATATGCTACCTGCCCATTCATGTGATTAGCCATTAGTAGAAACTAGAACCAGTGGAAAGTCTGGGTATTCGGAGCCTTGAATCCTACTGAGCATGTGAAAAACTTTAGTATTATAACCTTGTATAGAAATGTCACAGTTCTATTGAAAGGTTCTCACTTATGAAGGGAGGATGTTAACGTAGCCACTCCTTACTTAACAAACTACCTGTTTAACAACCACTCAGACTTACTGTCAGTTAGTTCTCCAGCACAGGAAATCCCCTTTCTCAATCTGTGAGTCTCGGGAATCACATTTCCCAGTCTTTGCCTTGTTTCTGTAGTCAGTTAGTATTCACTACATGAAATACTCACAATAACGCAAGATGACATGTTTTGTGTACACGAGGTCTGACAATTAAGTTTGTGAACTTGTCACCATGTGCTTTCATTGGTAGTACTGTATGAACAACTTGGTAAGGTTTCATAACCTTGTTATATCCGGGTCTCACAGCTGTGTTTGTGTCAACATGTGGTGATGTCTTTGCTGAGTGGTGTTCATTATTATTGTTGTGTGTTTTAGTGTCCCATCACAAGAATTTTGTAACTTGAATTAGAGCAATAAACAAACATATAAATTTCTTGTTAAACTTTGCAAGAGTGGAAGTGAAATCAGGGACATCTTAGTCCAAGTTTATGGGGATAATGCCGTAAAGAAAATGGCAGTGTACAAATGGATTAAATGTTTTTCTGAGGGGAGAGAAAGCATCATTGATGAAGAGAGGTCAGGGCAGCCAGTAATGAGCAGAACTGAGGAAAACATTGCAAACATTTGTCAAACTGTGCTTCAAAATCATCGGCTGCCTGTGAGAAACATAGCAGACCAAGTAAAGATCAGCAGAGAAACAGTTAGGAAAACCTTAACGGAAAAATCTTTTTTTTTTTTTTTTTTTTTT